>SZWC01011717.1:28462-60401 GCA_023375785.1 Penium margaritaceum
CTGGCACTTCGCTCACAGGGAGGTGCGAGTGTGCTGTCACAGCCGAGTGGTCCACAGACTGACTGTCCATCTCTGTTTGTGGCACATGGTCGTACTTGTGGGGGGGCTACGTCACCTGGTGAGGATGAGTCTGACAGCACAGAGTGGTTGGATGAGTCGCATCGTCGTGCATTGTCCCGCTGTCCTGCCACACCTGCTGAGCGTCCAACAGAGGCAGCGTGCTCCGTTGCTCGTTGTACCGTGACCACCACAGGTCATGAGGCGAGTGGCCACTGGATCATTGACTCAGGGGCCACTCACCACATGACCTGCGACCGTACCGCCTTTGTCGTGCTTGGTCCTGTTGGGTCTGTTCGGTCAGTGCGGACAGGTTCTAGGCAGTCATTACCTATTCTGTGGACAGGGGTCGTACGGTTCGATGGTCCGTCTGGTCCCGTGTATCTTTCTGACGTGCTTTTCGTGCCTGATCTCGAGCTCAGCCTGCTCTCTGTCCGTGCCTGCACGAGGATGGGTCTCTCTGTTCACCACTCCATTGATGATGCCACGATCACTGTACTTGACACTTCCATGGTTGTGTTGCGTGCCTCTGTTGTGGATGACCTGTATCGCATCATGCGCTGCTCTGCTTCTGACTCTTCCCCTTGCTCATGTGCCCGCGTCTTTGTCACGGGGGTGTTGTCTCCTGACCACCAGCGCCTGTTACATCGGCGCCTGTGTCATGTGAGCACGGACACTGTGTCCAGGCTCATTCGTACACAGCCCGCTCTCGGTCTTGACGCGGCTTCCTTCGAGAAGCCACCCAAGACCGACTGTCTGTTTTGCGCTCAGGGCAAGATGCATCGATGCACCTACCCTGCCTCCGTCACTCGCGCGCAGCGTCCCCTGGAGCTTGTCCACTCGGACCTCCTCGGACCTCTCCCTGTCGAGTCTGTCGCTGACCGTGGTCGGTATGTTCTTACCCTCATGGATGACTTCACCCGCATGTGGTGGGTCTACTGCCTCCGCCACAAGAGTCATGCCGCTCTAGCCGTGCGCTTGTGGCTCGTGATGGCCGAGCGTCAGTCTCGTCACTCCCTCCACACCTTCCGCTCCGACCGCGGCGGTGAGTATCTCAGTGAGCTTACCACTCACTTCGCCGAGCTTGGTATCTGTCACAAGCTCTCGGCCCCTGCTACGCCACAGCAGAACGGTGTGTCCCAGCACTGGAACCGCACCATGGAGGACGCGGTTCGTGCCATGCGCGCTGAGTGCGGTCTCCCGGAGTCCTTCGCCTTCGAGGGCTTCGCCTACATGACGTGGGTCTGGAACCGCCTCCCGCATGGTCCCTTGCCGGACCACGTCACGCCGTATGAGCTGTGGTTCGGTCACCGTGCGGACCTCAGGCTTGCTCGCGTTTGGGGTTCCTTGGCCTGTGTCTGGTACACCGAAGACTAGTAGGGGTGCAAGGTCTCTCCGCGCGGCCGGATGTGTGCCTTCCTCGGTGTCTCCTCGCGCTCCAAAGCGTGGCGTTTCTCGGATGCGGGTCGCCACCGCATCGTTCAGTCGCGCGACGCGCTGTTTTTCGCGATGCTCGTGAGCACCTTCGACTGCGGTTGCGCCACCCAGACGACGCACACGCAGCGTGCACAGTGGTGACCCTGGCACAAAGGCTCTCGGCCTAAGTGTCCAAGGCACCTACACGGAGGTGCACTGAGCTTGTCCCATTGGGCACCAGCTGATCGCTGACGAGCACGAGGCTGCACAGGCAGCTGCCGCTGACCTAGTTGCGGTCCGTCCCACCCATGAGGCATGTGTCCTGGCCACCCGAAGCTCCCCTTTGACGGTCCCTGATCCAGACACGTTAAAGGAGGCTCTCTCAGGAGAGGATGCTGAGCAGTGGCGGGCCGCCTGTGAGGACGAGCTCAGGGCCATCCGGGAGCACGGAGTCTTTGAGCTGGTCGACCGTCCTGAGGGACGGAAGGTCGTGCAGGCCAAGTGGGTCTTCCGCAAGAAGGTGAAGCCTGATGGCTCACTGGACCGCTATAAGGCCCGCTTGACTGCCAAGGGATTCTCTCAGGTTGAGGGGATCGACTTCACTGATACCTTTGCCCCTATTGGCCGCATGACCACAGCTCATGCGCTGCTTGGTGTGGTTGCTCACCATGACTGGGAGCTGCACCAGATGGATGTGAACAATGTGTTCCTCCACGGCATCTTGGAGGAGGAGATCTACATGGTCCAGCCACCTGGGTTTGAGGTCGAGGGCAACAAGGTCTGGCGCTTGCGCAAGGCCTTGTATGGCCTGAAGCAGTCGCCCCGGTGCTGGAACCGAGAGATCACTCGCACCCTCACTCAGGCCGAGTACGTCCAGAGTGATGCCGACCCGTCACTTTTCATCCGACGGACAGCCGAGCACCTCACTGCCATTCTGGTGTATGTGGACGGTCTCCTGATTGCATCTCGTTTACTAGAGGCCGTGAAGGAGGCCAAGGCGGTCCTGCAGGCCACCTACAGTATGAAGGATCTTGGTCCAGCGGCTGTTTTCCTCGAGATGGAGATTGTGCGTGATCGTTGTCGACGGACACTCCTCCTCCATCAGGCACAATATGCACAGGTTGTGGGGGAGCGGTTTGCTGACCTCCTTGGCGTTGTTCCCGCCGCCTCGTCACCCATCACTCCCGACGGGCAGGACGCCCTGAAGGTGACAGACCCAGCCGATCTGGGCGAGACTGTGGACGTGACCCTCTACTTGCGCATCATTGGCTCACTGATGTACTTGGCCACGACCACGCGTCCCGACATTGCGTTCGCTGTCAACCTACTCGCACAGTTCAGTCAGTCCCCTCGGGCTCACGCTCTGCACGCAGCTTTGCGAGTCGTCCGGTACGTGGTCTCCACACTGTATCACGGTCTCTGCTTTCGGAGATAGTGCTCGGTTGTGGTAGATGGCTACACCGACATCGACTGGGCATGGAGTCCTGATGGACGCAGCCGCACGGGTTACGTGTTCCTGCTTGGTGGCACCGCTGTGTCTTGGCGCAGCGGCAAGCAGGGGTGCATTGCTCGCAGCTCCTCAGAGGCTGAGTATGTTGCTCTGGGCGCTGGCGCCGCTGAGGCGGTGTGGCTGCAGCGGTTGTTCCAGTGCTTGGGTCAGTCCGTGCCTACCATCATCCTCCGATGCGACAACTAGAGTGCTCTCGCGATCGCTGAGAACTCTGGTGTGTTCCACGCACGCACGAAGCACATCGCTGTCGAGTATCATTTCGTGCGCGATCTGGTGGAGCGGCAGTTGATCTCCATCGTCTGGGTGGGCACAGACTTGCAGCGCGCTGACTTCCTGACCAAGGCACTGGCACGTGGGNCCCTGTTGAGCACTCTGTGTTGCACCGGCACGCGTTCTGCACGTGTATGGACATGCGTACCATCGGGTCATGGGGGAGTGTTGTGATGTTGTCAGTCATACACAGTTGTACAGTTGGTTGTGACCACTCGGCCGTGTCCATGCTCGTGCAGATCCTTGAGGCGGACCCAGCTGGAGACAGAGTTCCCTGAGGTGATGCTCCACCCGCTGGAGGCAGCCTGGCAGCCTACCCAGTGTACCAGAGGGCTCCCACAGCCCACGGACTACGTTTGGAGGTCTTCAGGATTTTCTCGGTGGACAGCCCTGCCAGGCTGATTTACATGTTTTTTTTCTTACACTCTCCGGCTATTCCCGGACGTAGGCATGTGACCAGTCGTTGTGTCTGTCTTTTTGTCGTGCATCGGTAGGATCAGACGGCGCTCTGTTTGGACGCTTGTGTGCAGAATTATGGCCAAAACAGTGGTTTTGGGCCGGTTCAGGTTTGAGAGGCACCGCCGTGTGCGCCACCCGCTGTGAGCCACGGCGGCTATTTATGTTGTGGACCTGTCATTTGTTATCCCTCTCTGCATTAACTTCAGTTGAAGCTTGAGATACAAGTGCACGTGTCTCTCCCTACCCTTGCTGTCCCTTGCATGACCTGTGTGTCAACGAGCCAGACCCGTGCTGTCAGGCTAGCAAGCAGAAAGGCTAGCAAGCAGAAAGGCTAGGAATCTTCTCAGTGGATCCTTCCCTCTTTTTCACTCTACAGTCCACACCATTTGTCGCCATTCTCATCTACATTGATTACTTACTGATTGTGTCTGCGAGTCAAGAGGTAGTGTCATTTGTGAAATCCCTTTCCCTGTCTGTACACAAGATGAAAGACTTGGCTCCAGATCGTGTCTTTTTTGGCATATCCCTGAGCATGATCGCGCTTTTCGTGTTCTTCACGTTCATGAGGTTACGTATGTCAGGATCTCGGAAGAGTGCTGTGCCTCCCTGCTTGATTCTGTGCCCTCTATGTCAACACCAAAGATGCCTACTAGACAGAGGTTGTTGAAAATGGAGGACGTATCAAAGCTACATGAGCCAGTGGATGTGGCCGATTACATGCAAGTCATAGGGTCCCTGATGCACCTGGCTACTACTACGAGGGACGTCGCCTTTGCTGTGAGTTATCTTGCTCACTTATCCCAGTGCCCAAGGACACGACACATGGAGGCTGTGTTGTGTGCTGTCAGGTTTGCCATCTCTACTACCCTAGGTTGTCTCTGTTATGAGACGCAGCCTTCGGTGGTCGTTGATGGGTACATTGACACGGATTGGGTACATGATATGGATGCGTGCAGCTGCACTAGCTATCCCTTTCTTGTTGGTGGGATATCTATTTCATGGAAAAGTGGAAAGCATGGTTGTGTGGTGCGCGGTGCTAATGAAGAGGAGTATGCTGCTCTCGGTGCAGGCACCTGTAAGAGTGTTTGGCTGTGCTGAAACAGTTGCGTGTTCCCATCCGCCGCATCACTTTACGCTGCGACAATCAAAGCACAAAAGCCATTGCTGAGCACCATGGCATGCATCACACTTGCACAAAGTATATCAATGTGGTACACCATTTTGTGCATGAACGTGTGTTTGCAGGCAATGTTCAGATTATCTGATTTGACACCTCACAACAACGAGCTGACTTCCTCACACATGCATTTAGCAGCAATGTATTCAAGGCAACAGTCCACTCTATTGGGATGTTGTGCCCTCATGATGCTCCTTGTTGATCTGTCCTACCAACGCTTGTGTACTTTCCTGTGTTGTGTCCTTTGTGATGTCGGTGTTGTGACTGCAAGTGTCTCTGTGTGTGTGTCTGTGCTGGGTCATGGGGAGTGTTGATTATGTGGCAATACTACACAGTGACCTCTCACCTCGTTGCACACTCACCTCACTGATGCAGGTAACTGACCAGAGAGAGACAGCCATGCTGACCGCTTCATCGTGGTCACATGGTTGCGCGACCGTCCACTCATTGGATCAAGTGGCCAAGGAGCTTCACCGGTGTGCTCTCGTATCTCATGCTCATGTTTGTGGTTGTCGTAAATGGAGCCGGTTGACTATCCAAACCTGATTCTCACCGGTTCCTTGGACAATAACATGCTTGAAAGAATTTTCAAAATTAGTGGATGGGTGGTTTGTGTTGAAGATTTGCCCCTCTGCATGCCCAAGTGCGGCGCCGGGAGGCGCCGATGAGCCGCCAGAGAGAGGAAAATCCTCGTCAACGGATCTGGCGACTCGATGATTGCTCGGATCCTAAAATGGAGGATTGCCCCTAAATGACGAGTTGCTAAATCCGGTGGAAGTTGTTTCACTGGAATCGGACAAGTAACGGGGGAGATATCGGCTTCCAAAGTTGGGGTGTACGCGGCGGTTCTGGGAGCCGGCCGCGGTTCGACTTCCGGTGAATAATTGACCGGAGCGAGTAACAAAATGCCATCTGGGGATTTTGCTCCGGAAGGACTGCCGAGGCGTCCGGTGGATGATCCGCCGGATTTCAGGAGTGCAGTTTGTTACTGAGGGACTTCGCCAAAATCCTGGCTCGGAGTCCGAAACTCAGTAGTACAGTTTGTTACTCGGGGACTTNTTCACCGGAATCGGACAAGTAACGAGGGAGATATGGGCTTCCAAAGTTGGGGTGTGCGCGGCGGTTCTGGGAGCCGGCCGCGGTTCGACTTCCGGTGAATAATTGACCGGAGCGAGTAACAAAATGCCATCTGGGGATTTTGCTCCGGAAGGACTGCCGAGGCGTCCGGTGGATGATCCGCCGGATTTCAGGAGTGCAGTTTGTTACTGAGGGACTTCGCCAAAATCCTGGCTCGGAGTCCGAAACTCAGTAGTACAGTTTGTTACTCGGGGACTTACTCAAAATTCCGACTGGAAGTCCGCGAACAGGTTTCGACCCACATCAATCCCCATCACCAAACTCGATGATTAACTCATCGAAACAGACCCCAAAGGTGTGAGGGGCGCTGCCACTACGCATAGGGACATCTGCGCCTCCGGAATGGCGTTTTTGATGGGTCCTTGATGTGTGAAGGCGCCTGGGCGACGACGTGGTGCGCGCCGCCGAGTGAGCGGCTGGTTTGGGGTGCTGCGCTTCGACTAACGTAGCGGGAGCTACGGTTATCCGAATTGCGCATGGTTTGGTGCGTTGGAGAGCTCATGACTAGCCCTACAAATATTTAGATCATGTCTATGTTCAAAAACTAATTAAAAAACGCGTTATTCCCTTCGCAAAAATGACTGTCTCGCAAATGCCTTCGACTCCCAGAAACATAGCGTGAGGCGACCAGAAAGCTCACGCTTAGACTCAGAACCATCCGCAAAACATAGCCGTGAACACACAGCAGACCCGTCGGGCCACGTTGGAACTGCCTCCACCCGGGGGCCGTTTTCTGACATAAGGTTATGGGCCCACGGCCCTGACCGGTCTGCACATCGCTCACGGCTTTCGCGGCGGACGGGCCTGTCATCAGGCAGGACATCGCAGTCAAGCTCTGAGGTCCCGGAGTTGAAGACTGCGCAAATGGCACAGAAGGAGACGCAGCCCATCTAGAAGTATGCAGGTGGCCCTGGCTACGGGCTATGGAGGTGGCAATTCAAGCTGCACCTCGCACATAAGGGGCTACTGGAGGTCATGAAGGGAACGGAAGTCCTCGACGAAGCGACGACGACGGAAGCACAGAAGGAGGCCTTCGCAAAGAAGAACACGGAGGCGCTCATGCTGGTGGTGTCCGGGACGGCCGAGTCATAGTGGGGCTACTTCCAGGATTGCAAACTGGCAGCCGAAGCTTGGCAAAAACTCTCTGCCATCCATCAATCCAAGTCGCTGGCGAACAAAATCTTCGCAATGAAGGGACTCCTGACAGTGAGAATCGAGGAGGGAGATGATGTCATCACCGCCATGCAGCAGATCGAGTCGCTCGCCTCACAATGCAATGACGTGGGGTGGAAGATCGACACGCAGCTGCAGGCGATGGCCCTCCTCATGGCCCTTCCTGACAGTTGGAGCCCTCTCATTACAGTCTTGGGATGATGGGCAGAGGACAAGCTCACCTATGGCGCGGTTGCAGAGTACATCCACAACGAGGCGCAGCGACGGAGCTGCGGGGAGTCCTCGTCGTCCTCATCGGCCCTCGTCACCAAAACGCGTGGTGGCGGAAGCGGGGCCAAGGGAGGTGGCGGACATGGCGGCGGCAAGAAGAGCGCCAAGAAGGGTGCGTACCATAACTGCGGCAAGGAGGGCCATTGGGCTCGTGAGTGCACCGAGGAGGCAAAGGCCGGCGGCAAGGACGCCAAAGGCAAGAAGGCGCTTCTCAACGGCACTCAAAACCACTACCTCAAGAAGGCCAACCGGCGATGCCTTGACTCCAGAGCGGAGGAGTATACCCAGGTCAAGAAGGTCGGGTTCATCAACAACACCAAGTCCAGCAAATCCATGGTGGTCGCGAACGACAAGGTCGAGCCGGCGGCTGGCCAAGGAGATGTGGACATGGAGGTGGTGGTTGGTGGAAAGCGGGTGCAGCGCGTCATCAAGGATGTACAGCACGTACCCGGCTTAGCTGACATTCTTAGTGTCAGTCGCCTGACTGACAAGGGGTACGAGGTGCTCTTCAGCAGAAGAGGGGCAGTCGTGTGGAAGGACGGTGGCGGCGAGCCCGTGCTGGAGGCTAAGCGCGAGGGAGGCCTATACATCGTGGAGACCAAGGTGATCCCCGCGGCGACAGATTCAGCAGACTTGCAGGAATGCACCGTCAGCCTGGCCAAAGGAGGGAGAGCTGATCTGGAGCTCTGGCACTGACGACTGGGGCGTTCCTCACTCGCAGTCTTGAAGGAGATGGCAAAGCGTGAGCTGGTACGCGGCTTCGTCATCGACGGTGCGGAAGAGGCGACAGATGCAGCAGTGCACAAAAAGTGCGAGCCTTGCATCTTGGGCAAGGCGCGGCGCAAACCGTTCAACGAGAACGTGAATCGCGCCTCGGACCTGCTGGAGGTCGTGCACAATTACGTGTGCGGACCATTCAAGACGGCATCAAAGAGCGGTACGCGTTACTTCGTCACCTTCATTGATGACTACAGGAGAAAACTCTTCGTGTATTTCATGAAGCGGAAAGGCGAGGTCCTGGACCGGCTGAAGGAGTATGTCGCCGCGGTGGAGAGGCAGACAGACCGGAAGGTCAGAGCGCTACGCAGCAATAACGGCGGAGAGTACGTGGGCTGTAGCGGGTGGATGAAGCAGCAGGGCGTAAAATGGCAACAAACTACGCCGTATTCGCCTCAGTCAAATGGCGTGGCGGAGCGGGCGAACCAGACGCTGCTGAACATGGTACGGACCATGTTGGTGGATGCGGAATTGCCGCGAAGCTTCTGGGCGGAAGCTGTGCGTACGGCAAGCTACACCATCAACCTCACTCCTACAGCGGTGCTGAAGGGGAGGAGCGGCTGGAAGACGTCGCAGGAGGTTTGGAGCGGGCGCAAGCCAAGTGTGGCACACCTGAAAGTGTTCGGGTGCAAGGCGCACGCGGTGGTGCAGGCTGCGCAGAGGCGTGACAGCAAGCTGGAGCCGCGGGCAAATTCGTATCTCTTCCTTGGCTATGAGAGCGCGCATAAGGCGTACCGGCTCTACGACATGCGCAAGGAGGAGGTAATCCGCAGCCGAGACGTCGAGTTTGACGAGCAGCAGAGTTACATCAGCGGCAACGACGTGGGCGTGGTGGACTCTCCAAAGACGGGGGAGTGGTTCCAGCTCCTTGATTACGAGAAGGAGCCGGCGGACGCCGAAGTTGAGGATGCGCCATCAGAGTGCGAAGGTGCACCAGTGGTGGCAACCAACACGGAGGACTCTGATGACGATCAAGCTGATGAGGACATCCACCGGAAGGATCCGGCGGATGAGGCACATAGGGTGCCGAGGCGCGCACTCCCGGCAGAGTGTGCATCGGGTGTCGGTGGAAAATCCACCGGACGTGCCGGTCGTTCAGGCGATGTTTCGCCAGAACAAGAGAGATCCTCGGGGAGCCGTCCGTTCGATGATTCACCAGAGCGTGCTGAGTCGGAGGGATCGCAACAGAGTGACGATGCGCCACCAAAACTACCGCGCCGCAGCGGGAGGCAGCGAAAAGCGGGGAAGCGCTTCGACGCAAGCACCGGTCGATGGATTGGCATGACGCGATGCATGCTGGCTGCATCAACGGAGCCGACTACCGTGCAAGAGGCGCTTGCATGGCCTGAAGGGGATCAATGGGGCGCAGCCAATAAATCGGAGCTGGCGTCCATCACGGAAAATGATACGTGGGAGCTGGTTGACAGGCCGAAAGATGCCAAGGTCATCGGCTCAAAGTGGGTCTTTAAGACCAAGTTCACAAAGGAGGGTGTGGTTGACAAATACAAGGCGCGGCTGGTGGCAAAGGGTTACGCACAGCGTAAGGGGGAGCACTACGATGAGACGTTTGCTCCCGTTGCCAAGTTCACAAGCATCCGGGCGATCCTTGCGGTGGCGGCCGCGAAGGACATGGCGCTCCACCAAATGGACGTAAAGACGGCCTTCCTCAACGGCATCATAGACAAAGAGATCTACATGGAGGTGCCAGAGGGGGTGGAGGCACCGGAGGGCAAGGTGCGTAAGCGGCGGAAGTCCTTGTATGGGCTAAAACAATCGCCCAGATGCTGGTATCAACAGATGGACAGCTTCATGGCACAACTCGGCTTCAAGCGCTGTGAGGCGGATCACAGCGTGTACGTGCGGCGCAACAAACAGCTCCATCAGATCGTTGCACTCTACGTGGACAACCTGATTGTGTGCTCGATGGATTTGCCAAGCCTACAGTAGCTGAAAGAGCAGCTGAGCAGCAGATTCCAGATGTCGGACATGGGGGAGCTGGAGGACTACCTCAGGGTGAGCATTACGCGGAACCGGAAGTGCGCAAGCTTGAGCTGGGACAGGCCAAATACGTGGCCGAGGTGCTGAAGCGGTACGGCATGGAGGACTGTAAACCAGTTGGCAGTCCAGTCTCCACGACCTGTGAACTGAGTGCGGCAATGGCGCCGCAAACAAAAGAAGAGCGGGAGGATATGGCAGAGGTACCCTACCAATCGGCGGTGGGCAGCCTCATGTACGCCATGGTGGCAACTCGACCAGACTTGGCCTACGCGGTGGGCCAAGTGAGCAAGTACGTGGCCGATCCTGGGCCACTACACTGGCAGGCAGTCAAGCGCATCCTCCGCTACCTGCAGGCGACGCGTCATGCGCGCTTGAGGTTCGACGGCAAGGTGCGGGCGGACCCCTTGCGTCTGGTCTGCTACACGGACGCAGACTACGCTGGCGATGTGGACAAACGGAAGTCCACATCCGGCTACGTGTTCTTCCTCGCTGATGCAGCGGTCTTGTGGTGCACCCGAAAGCAAGACTGCGTTGCCACCTCCACAGTGGAAGCAGAGTACATTGCGCTGGCTGAGGCGGTCAAGGAGGCGGTGTAGCTCCGCAGGTTGCTGGGGGAGCTCGGCGTACCGCAGTAGGAGCCAACGGTGGTGCAAGAGGACAACACCGACACAATCTCGCTGACCAACAACCCGACGCAGCACAGGAGGACGAAGCACATTGACGTGCGTTACCATTACGCACGAGACATGGTTGAAAAGGGGCAGGTGGTGCTGCAACATTGCAGCACGCACAACATGCTTGCGGATTGCTTGACCAAAGCGCAACGCGTCGACCGGCACGCATTGGGCGTGGCCGGGCTTGGGATGACCAGCTATGATGGGCTGGAGGGCGCAGCGGAAGATGAGTGAGAGCAAGCAGGAGCAGCGGGCATGGCAGGTGCAAGGGGGAGAATGTTGAAGATTTGCCCCTCTGCATGCCCAAGTGCGGCGTCGGGAGGCGCTGACGAGCCACCAGAGAGAGAAAAATCCTCGTCGACGGATGTGGCAACTCGATGATTGCTCGGATCCTAAAATGGAGGATTGTCCCTAAACGTTGACGAGTTGCTGAATCCGGTGGAAGTTGTTTCACCAGAATCGGACAAGTAACGAGGGAGATATGGGCTTGCAAAGTTGGCGTGTGCGCGGCGGTTCTGGGAGCCGGCCGCGGTTCGACTTCCGGTGAATAATTGACCGGAGCGAGTAACAAAATGCCATCTGGGGATTTTGCTCCGGAAGGACTGCCGAGGCGTCCGGTGGATGATCTGCCAGATTTTAGGAGTGCAGTTTGTTACTGAGGGACTTAGCCAAAATCCTGGCTCGGAGTCCGAAACTCAGTAGTACAGTTTGTTAGTCGGGGACTTACTCAAAATTCCGACTGGAAGTCCGCGAACAGGTTTTCGACCCACATCAATCCCCATCACCAAACTCGATGATTAACTCATCAAAACAGACCCCAAAGGCGTGAGGGGCGCCGCCACTACGCATAGGGACATCTGCGCCTTCGGAATGGCGTTTTTGATGGGTCCTTGATGTGTGAAGGCGCCTGGGCGGGCGACGTGGTGCGCGCCGCCGAGTGAGCGGCTGGTTTGGGGTGCTGCGCTTCGACTAACGTAGTGGGAGCTATGGTTATCCGAATCGCGCACGGTTTGGTGCGTTGGAGAGCTCATGACTAGCCCTACAAATATTTAGATCATGTCCATGTTAAAAAACTAATGAAAAATCACGTTATTCCCTTCCCAAAAATGACTGTCTCGCAAATGCCTTCGACTCCCAGAAACATAGCGTGAGGCAACCAGAAAGCTCACGCTTAGACTCAGAACCACCCACAAAACATAGCCGTGAACACACAGCAGACCCTTGGGCCACGTTGGAACTGCCTCCACGCGGGGGCCATTTTCTGACAGTTTGAATCCCCCAAAGTTGAAAGCAGTGAGCAAGAGTGAACTCGCCGCTTGCTTGCTTGCTACCAGATGTTAGTAGCATTGTGCACTATGACTTGTTCAATCTCGCTCATGTTTTCTATCAGTCCCTTCAAGCAGCCATGTCATCTCTTTGCCTCACGTGCCTCTTGTGCTAGCCTGCTGTGTCCATTTAATCCAGCAGGGTCTCTACGTGTTGGTTATGGGTGTGACGCACGCAAGTGACCCCTTGAATCTGCTCACACACACACACATTGTCACTGTAGGTGACTACCCTGGATTAAAGCTCTTAGGTGCAACACTGTGATGCATCATGGAGTGCACAAGTCGTGCCTCAACAATCAAGTGCTCAGGTGGTGGCCACAACACCAACATCAGATTCATGAAGAGGTGGCTAGCAGTCGTGCAAGCTCATGTGCTTTGTGCTTTCACTTCTTAGCGTGGGGGACACAATCACAGGGATGCATGCGCCCACATATGCTCGTGGTCTATGTGGTTTGAGTCTCTTTCTGATGTATGCATTAGGTTACTGTTGCCAGGTTGCTGATATCTCTGGACCACGTGTCCTGTTTACATTGGCCCGTGAGAACCCACCTGGAGCTTGTTCACTCCAGGGTTCGGTTCGATCCCTAGGTGGCGTCCGGGCCCCACGTCAAAGGCCTCGCGTGGGGGGTCCGGTCAACTGGCACATAGCACTACACACCTTTGCTACTAGCTACTTGTTTACTCTATTGCATTGTACGTAAAAAGGGAGCTTTCCCTGATCCACGGCATCACTTTGTACCGCATTTCCTGCTTTTTTGTTTGCTTGCTTGCACTAGCCATCTATGCTACGTACTAGTATCAGAGCGGGAAGGACAGATCCTTCCGCTCCCGCAATCCTTGGACCGCCTTATCAGGTCATGTCCACGTGGCGGGCATCTGGACAATCTTGTTGCCGATCCATGCAAGCACTTCTTGCACACGTGACTACTTGGTGCTCAAGTCACACGACACCACCCCAGGGGCTGTCTGCTCTCCTTGACACAATTTGCTACTGAACTAGACAACGCCGGGCGTCGTCCTCATCCCAACACCAGTGCCATTTCAGCAGCTTCTACCACGCCTGCAACACCCGTGGTTACAAACACTGAAGCAGTGTGTAATGCTGCTTCTCGCGCCCACGTTAGCCGTGGTTACGGCCACTACAACAGCTTCTATCGCTGCTATTCGCACCCACATCAGCCATGGCAGCTGCAGTCAAAGTAGCGGCCGCAGCCGCGCTATCACCGCAGCTGCCACCACCTCGGCCTTCTTGCCACCAACTGCATCTGCAGCAGCAGTCGCATTGTCTACGGTGAGTTTTCACTGCCAGCGGTAGCATCATTCTTGGTACCCGCTCCTGCCACCTGTTCATCCCTCGACATTCACGCCGACTTCCTCTATTGATTGGCAGCCGTGACACCAGTCTCAGTTTGCCCTCAACCCTTTGCCATCTCACGTTGACTTTTTGCACCCAGTTCGGTTTCCCCTGGGGGAACAGACAGTAGCAGATTGTCGTGGCAGCATCTCCTAGTCTGCTGATGCTCACACCTGATACAATAATCTCGGCAGCAACGACAGGAGCAGTAGCATCACCAGCAGTAGCAGCTTCAATAGTAGTAGCAGGAGCTGTAGCAGCCACTGTAGTGGCAGAAGCAACAGTGGGAGCAACAGGAGTACCAGCAATAGTAGACCGTACATTTGCAACCGCCCTATTGAGCGGCTGCCCAGGTAGCTAGACACTTGGCACGCTGGCGTCTCCACCAAAGACCGAACCTATCCCAACCTCTCCCACGGCTAGGCGTGAGCGCGACCGTATCAATGAAAAGCTCGTATCCTACAAGGAGAGGGCAAAGCGTGAGGTGTGTTCGTGTGTTCGCCGCCGCTCCCACAGAAATATCGGATATCATCCTGGCAAGGACATCAATCCTACGGATCACTACGAGCGAGAGGACGCTACTGAGTACGCGGCCTACCGCCATTCTGCCTCCAACGACTCACCAACGGCACAGGACAATGGGCCATCCATGGGGCGACAAGGGGATCCTCGACATCTGTAATCTCTGGTAAGCCCACCTATTTCCCATAGGACTCGTCAGGAGCGTCAGCATGCTATCCCTCATGGAGCAGTACCAATATCCGCTGTAGCACTCCCTAGAGCTCCTATCTCACGTCGTGCTCCTTCACCAGTTTCATCTACCGCAAAATCAGCAGCAACAACGTCGTCTGAAATTCTCTATGTCCTATAGGTTGCACTTGTGTCGAGTGTTGCTGTTGCCTCCACCTTTGCTGCCACAGTGCGCGCTGCACGTGCACCTGCCAGCATCGCTGCTTGTAGGCCCATTGAGACACACACAACAACCGCAGTTGACTAGGCTCCTTTAGGTGCAACTGCTGTCAACGTCATCTCTCAGGTTGCAGCCACAACAGATGCAATAGGATCAGCAGCAGCAGCGGCTGGAACTACGCTATCTAGTGCACTGAATTCTATTCACACCTCCACAACACAGGCCTCCTTTGCTTCTTCATCGTCATCAATGACTCATCGTATCCAGGTCCTCGTCTCAACAGCTACATTCATCTCCACCCTCACGGCCGCCGCACTGACAGGTATAGCGTGCATCCTTGTCTTAATGTCTTCCACAATTGCAGTTGTTGTGGCCTCCATAGCAGCCACTCTTTTGCCTTTATTCTCATTCTGTTGCCAAGCTCTGCGAGCTTGGCACCCTCTCTTGCCCCTGCTCCCCTTGTGCTGGCTCTCTATTGACGTGTTTGTGCGTCAAGGTCCATTGCCTTGCAGCCTTGAGTATGCCCACCATATCTATCCCATGCCCACTGGGGCAAGGGAAACTCTGCCAAAATTCACTCGACAGAGTTCTGTCACCGGCATTATGCCGGTTGACAACAACAAACATGCTGCACTACAAGCTCAACTACAATGCAAGCGCACTACCTTCCAAGATACTCTCACAGCTTAGCATAACGCAGAGGAAAAAATACGTGTTGAGCAAGCTGACCAAGAAAAAATTACAGACTTGGTTCTTAACCGCCTCTAGTCCACACTGCATGGAACTCCCTCTTCCTCCACTTCTGATTGCATTGCCACTGCTTTCTCCGCTTCATCCACTTCCGCATCCGCCTCTCTTGGCTCTACATCCTCAGACCCTCTCGCGGACGTAGCTGCTGCAGGCACAGCTGTTGCCAAAGGAATTGCATCGCCAGTGCAGCGCAAACCTGAAATTGACTCAAATCCACCCCACTTCACTTCTAATCTCACCTTCTACTTCTAGGATGTTTGCTTCAGTCCTTGGACACGGGGGCAGTAGCTTTGGGAATACTACCACGAACCCAGCCCTTATCCAATCCTCCCTTTGTTCCTGTCGACTCTGAGTCAGCCTGTGCCGAGTGTGCTCTCGTTTGTGCTGGGCCCGATGATCTCACTGATGAGACCGGGTCATGTAAATCCAACATCGCCCACCGCCTGCCTGCTGACCCCGTCGGCGCACACACGCTCATCAAGCGTCGCACGACAGTGACTGGGCATGCTGCATAAAACATCCTCACTGTTCATTTCAAGCCACATTCTATGCAGGCTAATGAGATTGTTGATGCCTATTGGGCCTACAGTTTGCGCTTGCTGCGTGACCTAGGCAAGGAAAAACCTGGAAAACTCCTTGTTTTCCCCTCCATTATCACCGGTCTCATCCTCGAGCTCTGCGACATCTTCCGGGAGGTGAAAGCCTCCGAGATTAAGCACCTCGCACCTGTCCCTATTCTAGAGGATGCACTACCATGCATTCACACCTTGTGGGAGTTCCTCTCACAACGTCTCACAGATTGGTGGAGCTCGCTATAGAACAAGCACATCCATCACACAGCCGTTGCAGCGACGACTAATGCACTCCCTTTGTCATCTACCTCCACCTCTGCCTCCTCGTCTTCCACTTCTTCCACGACCGCTATCTCTCTTGCATCTCAAGAGGGTGAATAGGGGGGACATGGTAAAGGTTGCAGATCCAATAGCTCCATCCCCTCTTCTTCCTCCTCCAGCATAGTCGCACACTAGAACTGTGGTACCACTGGCCACGCTGCCCCTAAGTGCCTTGTGCGTGCTCGCTGGGCTCACTCTTCAGGTGGTGGTGGTGGCACCTCTTGCATCTTACCCCTTGGGATGACCTCTAGGGTTCGGCGGCCTCATCTTCTGCAGGCTCCCTTCTCGTTTTCACTCTTCACCTTCTTGGGCATCCCCCATCTTCTCTCCTCAGCGCCCTTTGTCCGGTGTCAACATCACTTGAAGACAGTCCCCGGCTGGATGCTACTCTTTCTCATGCCCCGCACCAGCAGCACCTCTGTGATCAGGAAGGTGAGAGTGTGTATTTGGTTGTAGGGACACTTGTGAGTGTTGTGGTCGGGGGTCTGCGTAGTCCGTCGTCAGGTCATGTTCAGAGGTGTCCTCCAGCTGATGTCTGTGGATTGCGCATCGGCAGTCCTATAGTTTGCCACGTTGTCTTGTTGCCTGTGGCCAACAGCTTCCTCAAAGCTCTACCATTGCTGATGTTATTCATGACCCCACGTCTGTTCGTGTGTTGAGTGGCTTCTAGATCCTTGAATACTGAGCCATCCACCACATGACCTCCTATGGGTCCTCTTTTGTCTCGTTGGGTCCTGTTGGCTTTGTTCGCATTGTACGCAGTGGCTCCGGCCAGCTTCTACCGGTGCAGGGTGTCAGGGTTGTCTGCATTGTTGGGCCTAGGGGGGACCTCTTTCTGCCAGACGTGCTGTGCATGCATGCTCTTGAGCTGATTCTCCTCTCTGTTACGACTCTCCATGACAAGGGCATGGACTTCTCTTTTAGCCACGGCGTTGCGTTGGTGTTGCATCGCACAACTGGCCGTGTTCTACTTTGTGGCATCCATTGTGATCATTTGTTTTATGTTCCATCATGTGCGCCCGATACCGCCGCCACTGCTGTGTTGCACGCTCCCTCTCTTCAGCACACGCCCAGCTACTGCACCGCCCCCTTTTCCACATTTACACCACTACCATTGAATGCTTGCTGTATGACCAGCCCACTTATGGTCTTGACCCTTCCACATTCTTACCGCCTTGCTCCGCCTATCTTGACTGTGCACAAGGTGAAATGCATTACTCTCCGTTCTCTACATCTGAGTCCCGCGCGTCCTACTCCCTAGACCTCTTACACGCTGATGCCATAGAACCCCTTGTCCACAATGCTTTGGGAGGATGGCCTCTACATCCTTTGTCTGACTGATGATTTCTCTCGCATGCACTGGGTCTTTCTCCTTCGTAAAAAGGAGTGACGTGTGTCCCGCTCTTGAGTCTTGGCTTCTCCAGGCTCAACACGCTTGTGGTCGCCGCTTGAACGTGTTTTGCTGTGACCGTGGTGAGAAATTCATGGGATGTATTGCCTCTTTCTTTTTTTCCTCGGGTGTGTATGGAGCTATCCGGCCCCTATACACCCTAGCAAAATTGCGTATTTGAACGTTGGAACCATGCTCTTGCCGACGGTGTCCATACTCTCTTAAGTGCCTCTTCCCTTCCTCCCCTATTCTCGTTTGAAGTCATGTTCTACATGACCTGGGTTTGGAACTGTGTCCCGCATGGCCCTCTCCCTCATCACGTGACCCCCATATTGGTTTGTGCGGTATCCACCCGTCACGACCGACACCGATTGGTTACCCATACGCCCCACGTTGGTGGTATAGGATGGAGGAGTGCGTGAAGATACGGCGAGCCTCCGGAGTGTAATGAGACTTCTCCCGCACCTACTACAGCACCGGCGAGACGCGGTCGATGTGTTCCAGCAGCCCAGTGGGCTTATCAGGAGGTAGGAGAGTTTTCCCGGTGGTCTCAGACTCACGCACCCGGTTGACTGTACCGGTGCAACAAGGAGGTAGTAGTAGGGCTTCCGATGTTCGGAAAACCGTTTGTGATTTTTGGACACTGATTTCGATTCTTTCTAGCACTGCTCGTATTTTCTTAGTGGTCAAGACCCTAGCACTCGGAGAGGTGTTTCCAGTGCCTTGAGGAGACCACCTTTGTTGTTCTCGTGGTGTATGCACTGTGTTCTCCCTGCTGACTCATTTGGGTTCAGCGGGGGTGACGGGGCCCGGTGCGGCTAGCTGCCGGCGCCCCTACATAAGCCCGCTAGGGACTCATTTGTGTTTTCTCCTTGTTCTTTCATATTATGCGTTCTAGACTTAGCCACATTCTTGTCGTTTTACAATGCACTCACAAACAGAGCTCATGTTCGTTTTTCGCATGGGCCCGTATGCCCTACCCTACTGATCTTTAATTTTGATCATTAAGAAAATGCAAATTAAATGATCTCCAATTTTTTTTAAGATTTTTCTAAACAAGTTATGTGGGTGGTACGTAAACTCTTGTTCAACAGAAGTACGTGCTCCGTAAATTCGACGTCAAACAGGCTCAGCCTTGCCAACAGCGGCGATCGACTTCGCCAGACTTGCGCGAAAGTCACGAATGACCAGTCTGACGCGTCAGATCGAGCAAAATTGTATTCCTTCTAACCTATCAGGCTCGTCTAACAGCGCTGACACTGCCGGTCCGTGACACAGATCTGGCTCACTAGCAAGACGTGCACCTAGACTACGGAAGATTTGTGTTAGAATTCAACAAGTAACAATACAAGTGTGAACACCCGGGGTTCTCCGTCATTATTTCTTTTGTACTCACAAAATGGAGATAACTAGGGTGGACCCTAAACTTTCAACAAAGAAAACAAGAGTTTTTCTTCAAAAGTATTTACAATCAAAATTGAAGATCAGTAGGGTCATTGAATTCTAACTTGGTATCAGAGCACAAGGGGGCGTATGAACAACAGAAGCAGCAATAGTGGGCAGGACACAGAGAAAACGTGCCACGTGGCACTACATTGGCAGTGGCGTGAGGGAGCGCAAAGTGACTGCACATGATCACGACAGGGGCGGTGAGCAGCGCATAGCAGGAGCAATGGCTACAGTAGCAGCAAAAGAAAGAGCAACAGAAGCAGAAGCAGCGGCAGGTGTTGTGCCGCACAGCAGGAGGAGTGGCCGTAGAGTAGCCGCTCACACCAGCGACAGCAGTGGTGAGAGCAATAGCAGAAATGGTGGTAGCAACAATAGTAGCAGCGGGCGACAGAATTTGCAGCAGCTGTGCTTGCGACTGCAACAGCAGCAGTGGCGGCTGCCATGTTGCGTAGTAGCAGCAATAGCAATGGTGGTAGTAGCGATGGCACACAACACCAGCAATAGCGGTGGCAGCAGCAGCGATGCACAACAACAGCGGTAGCAACGGAAGAAACAAGAATTAACAGCAGCGACAGTGGCTGTGCCGCGTAGTAGCAGCAGTAGCGGTGGCGGCAACAGTGGCGGCGCATAACAACAGTAGCAAGAGCGGCAGAAACGAGCAATAGTGGTGTCAGCAGCAAGCAACAGCAACAACGACGGTACACACTAACAGTAGCGACGGCGTACAGCAGTAGTAGCGATGGCGGCAACAACAAGCAGAAGTAGCTACTGTTCTGTAGAGCAGCAGCAGCAGCAGCAACGGAAGCAGTAGTAGTAGAAGTTGTAGTGGAAGCAGTAGCAACAGCAGCAACAATGACAACAGTTGCACTTGCTGCCGCAGCTGCTACTGCCAAAGCGAGGAGGGCTTTGCAGCCCTCTTCTGAGGGTCCCTCTCCTCCCTCGAAGGGGCCCCCTTGAGCCCCCTCAAGGGGGGGCCCTCGGAGGGGGGCCGTTGGCCCCGTGATCCCCCTTGGCCCCGTCGGGCGACCGACTGTGGGGGCCGACGGCAAGAGAGGGGCCGATCCCCCCCCTCCGTTTTCTTGCTCCCACCCACCCCGCTCGCTCGCACAACCGAGAAAGCGAGCGAGTGTGCGGGGGAGGGAGGGCCAACTGGACCCTACCCTCCCTTTTCCTTCCTCGCCTCCTTAATTTCCTCAATTGCCCCAAATTAGGGAAAAACGAGAATGGGAGGGACGAGAAGAAAAACAAGAAAATGACGGGGAAAAGGAGGGGCTGAGGACAAGAAGAGGAGAAATAGAGAAAAAAGATGGGAGTTAGGGCAAAGGGAAAAAAGGAGGGGGTGAGGGCGAGAAGAGAGAATAAAAAAGAAGGAACAAAATGAAAACAAAACAAACAAACAAAACAGTCTACAAATATGTGCCAACGACAATTGCATACATAACCCGTTTAGCAGCCACCACATCATCACCCGCAGCGGCAGCAGCCACAATATCAACAGTAGCTTCCGCAATAGTAGCCGCGGTGGCGGTGGAATGGCGACGACTACATAGTGCAGAGCAGTTGCAATTCCGTTTGCAGTCTCCCCTTCCAAGCGAACAACGGACTGTCGTCGGTGGCGACTTTTTTTCGAGACGTGCCATGGACTGTCGTCTCTCTGTAGTCAGTGGATTGGTCCCCGCACTTTAATCTTTAGGATTGATGGAATTTTTGGGTTTTTCCATCTCCGAGGGCTTGGTCTTCTTCCGCTTGGATTAGCAGCCGCACCTGCAGCCACCACACTTTCTGTTCTTGGAGTAGTTTTTTCTCCTTTAGTGACAGTAGTACTAGTAGTCGTAGCTGGTCAGACTCCCTTCTTCTGGCATGCTGTGGTCGTGCAGCTCATCCCGTCTGATTACACTTGCTGACCCCAACGTCTTGACCTACACGGGTGACAGTGTCATCCTCTCCCGTGGCTTGGTTTTTACTATCGGGAGTAGGTGTCCTTGACACCTATCCATCGTCCAGCACACGAGATGAGTGCACAGACATCTGAGCAGGCACCCTGCGTATTCGCCTCCTACTACTGTGGTGATGGACGTCATGGTTGGCGTCGCTGCTGGACGCGCCCTCGCAGCTGGCATCCACCTTGGCTTCAGCCTCTTCTGAGTATGCGTCCTCCACAGCATGCGGATATGCCAGTGATGGTAGATCCCATAGCTGGACCTTTGGCAACTATGTTTGTTTAGATCCATGGCCTCAAACGGATAGTGCAGCGGCTCCGTGACCTCGTCGTCACCAAGCGTACTTCTACTACTAGTTTGACGACGGTCTCTTTGATCACATCTCCTTCATCCTCTCCTCCTTCCTCATTCGATGGTGTCCCTTTAGCTCCACCTACCAGCTAGCCCTAGGCTACCACCATCCTTTTGATCCTTCACTCTCATACTACCACGACGCCACCTTGAGATGACATGTCCTCATGCAGTCATTCTGGTCGAGTGTGCACGTGGTGTCGGTGTCAGCACTCTGCACGTCATGCTTACACAGGTTTTGATATATCCTCCACCTGCTCGGCTTCCGTTGCTGTACCTGTTGAGGGGGAGTGTGGTCACCAAGCATTGAATGTTGTGGCCATAGCAATAGGATCCGCGCTTGCGCCGTGCCATGGTGCGCGAGTGTGAGCTCATGCAAATTCAGATGATATTGTGACAATACATGATGTAGAGTCTGATCGCAACATGGCGTTCATGGTGGAGACTTGAGTTTCATCGTGCTGGACTTCCATGTCTGTGCTAGATCGAGATCTCCCGTAGCAGCAGGTTACATCAAGAGGAGCATAAGCCCAGCGTCCCTGGGCGATGCCACTTGCGGCTCCGACTGGTGGCGGCCCGGCGATGGCACAGGAGTCCCGTATGTATCGGGATGTGTCTACCAGACTTATGGGGGAGTGTGTGCAGCTGGCTCACACCATTCCGGCGGAGACTGAGTTGCATGAGACATGCATGTCATCGAGGTCAACATCCACGCTGGGGCTGGAGCCGGACGTTCTGCAACATCAAGTTGCATCACGAGGAGTGCACGTGCCGCGTGCCTGGGCGGTGCCACTTGCGACTCCGACTGGTAGCGGCCCGGCGGTGGCACAGGAGTTCCGTGCAAATCAGGATGTCCCTTACGGGCTTCCAAAGCGTTGGTGCATGAGGCTCACACCAGCCTGGCAGCGGTTGCAATGCATGAGCAGAGTCGACCGGCTGTTCTTTTAGAGGTTGAGGCATTCTTGACAGCTGCAGTTCTGAGAGATGTCACTGGGACATGTGCTACAGTAGACA
Organism: Penium margaritaceum; assembly: GCA_023375785.1. Lineage (NCBI taxonomy): Eukaryota > Viridiplantae > Streptophyta > Zygnematophyceae > Desmidiales > Peniaceae > Penium > Penium margaritaceum. The sequence continues at coordinate 50,760 of SZWC01011717.1, forward strand.
CAGCGGGCTCGGCGCTACCTGAGGACCAGCTTCAGCGTTAGGAGTCACCCATGTTCCCAGAGTCTGCGGGTTTCCGTACCCACGGTGGAGCAACGATACACATGACGGAGTCAGATGGTGGTCCTCACTCCATTATCGAGAGGGTGACAACGACCAGTCTTCCCGGCGACACAATGCATGAGGGGTAGCTGCGCTTGCTGGTCGCCTTGACGGGCATTGTCGAGCCGGATTCCTACACAGTTGTTTCCACTATGCCAGCAGTCGAGGATGGTGGAGTAGATCCAACCATGCGGATGGAAACGAATTGTCAGCAGGATCTGAGTTTTACCCTCGCGTGTTCATCTCTTGGTGACCCTATTGATCATACCGACGTTGAGAGTGGCAGTACCTGCACAGACGACATTTCCACGTGCTCCGTGGACTCCGACAACTCTGACTTCTCCTTCTCCCTTGGCACGCGACTGCTCATCCCTCCTTGTGTGAGAGATACGAGCTGTGGTCGAGACGCCACACCTATAGCTGCGTTTAATTGTCCATCATCTCAATAGAAGGATGCAGAAACACCGGCTCTATCGTCTTCAGTAGCAAAGAAGCAGATGGAGTTTTACTTGCGAGTTCTACATTCTCCATTTGTAGCATCTAGTGAGACAGAGTTTATCCTATGGAAGGCAGACATGGGCCACCTCCACATGTAAGAGGCACATTACGCTGACTAGTAGTAGCGTGTTGTGATGCTGCAGTGGGAGGTGATGGTAGCGCGTGAGCGAATGAAAGAGCAGGGGAGCACCAGTACTATCGGCACAAACTTTCCACTACCATGATCTCGCACACCCATACTTAGGGAGGATCCTGTACCTAGTCCGAGTACGACGTCCGATGGAGACACCACCTTAGGAGAGGTGAGCATGCCTTCAGTTTCTGCCATCCTCATTCCTGTCGACTCCATCGTTGCGCCTCTTTCTTCAATTGTTGCCATCACGCACCTTCATCCACCCACTTCAACTACTCCATCGTCATCTCTGTCCGTGTATGGTGGTCCAGTTTGTTGTTCCAACCCTCCTCCTCTAGTGGCGGTACACCCCTGTGCTTCAGGGTGCTCTATCTTGCCTCGAAGGCCAGTTTTGCCACTTCAACCACGCCTGCGTGTTGCCTGCCCAATTCCTTTCCTCCGGCGTACACAGATGCACCGCGGCAGAGCGGAGAGAAGAGACTGTGAGTTGGGACTCTAGGCAGTGACACGATGACTGGTACACTCTAGGTGGTGTAGGGACGACGTGAGGAGTCATAGCCAGAGACACCACTTTGTCTTAGAAGGTGGAAACAGACTCATGCGTGACAGGAGGAGCTATCTTTGTGTGATGGGAGACCACATGATTTATCACCCAGGATCTCTTCAGCTATAGTATGAGCATCTCCATTGAGGACATCGCTGCCAGGTTCATCTGTCCAGAGGGAGTGTTGTGTGGCCCTCGACCTGACACGACGTGATGGGAGATGCATGGCGAGGGGTCCATGCTCTGCTATGAGCATACTATAGCAGCCGGCATGTGGCATGGCTCATGTTACGTGCCTGCACAACTACATGTGGATGGTAACACTCCGTTGGTCGAGACCCGGACACTTGGTGGGTTGTACCACTTTCACGAGGAGACCATGTGATCGTGTGTCTTGGTGTGTGGCTATACTGCGTGTGGCATGTGTATGTGAGTTGGGTCGCTCATAGTGGTCGAGACCCGGACACGTGGTGGGTTGTTCCGTGTTATGAGGAGATCTCCCTATAATATGGGGAGAAAACCTGACATACGACACCTGTTGGATTGCTTGTAGCGGTCGAGAACCCGGCACTGGTACCGCCAGTGGCACGAGGAGACCCTCTTGTTGTCTGCCATGTGTATGATGTGCATTATACTGGTTTGTGCATTTCTACATCACTCCTCTCATGGTCGAGACCCAGACACATGGTAGGATGTGCCACTCTCTAGGGAGATCTTAGATGGGTAGCAGATGTGTACATGTGTGAGTTCACTCGTGCATATTGTGGCTTGGCATATGTTGTTGTTCCGTTCCTTGGCTCACTTTTTCTGTCGTTGACGGCCATGTCAGCCAGGGGGAGTGCTAGTTCGTGTGGCTTTCAACCGTCACGACCGACACCGATTGATTACCCATATACCCGACATTGGTGGTATAGGGTGGAGGAGACCGTGACAACACGACGGGCCTCCTCAGTGTACCGAGACTTCTCCAGCACCTACGACAGCTCCGGCGAGACGCAGTCTATGCATTTCAGTAGCCCTGTGGGCTTGTCGAGAGCTAGGAGAGTTATCTCGGTGGGTTAAGACCCGCGCACCCAGTGGACTGTACCAGTGCAACGAGGAGACCCAATGGTTTTAGTAGTGCTTCCAATGTTCGAAAAGCCGTTTGTGATCTTTGGAAGCTGATTTCAAGTGTTTCTAGCACTGCTCGTGTTTTCTTGGTGGTCGAGACCCTGGCACTTGGAGAGCTGTTTCCGGTGCCTCGTGGAGACCACCTTTGTTGTTCTCGTGGTGTATGCACTCTGTTCTCCCTGGTGACTCGTTTGGGTTCAGCGGGGGTGACGGGGCCCGGTGCGGCTAGCTGCCGGCGCCCCTTCATAAGCCCGCTATGGGCTCATTTATTCTCTCCTTGTTCTATCATATTACACGTTCTAGACTTGTCAAATTCTTGTCATTTTGCAATGCACTTACACACAGAGCTCATGATCATTTTTTGCATGGGCGTGCATGCCATCTAAATTCTAAATTTTCTCCTCTTCTCATTTAAAGGCATGTTGTACATGACCTAGGTTTGGAACTGTGTCCAACACGGCCCTCACCCTCATCACGTAACCCCCTTTGAGCATGCTACGGTCATTGTGCGGACCTGCATCTTGCGCGTGTCTGGGATTGTGTCACCACTGGCTTCCAGAGGACTTTCAGAATAGCAAACTCAGCCCTCGCCCCCGCGTGTGCACCTTTCTTAGCGTCTCCGTCATGTCCAAAGCTTCTAATTCCTGAGACGTTGATGAGTGCTCGAGACACGTGGCACCCTCCTTTTGTAGGATGTCTTTCCTCAAGACCTGTCCATTGACCCGCCGCCTTCCTCTCTCTTCTCGCTCCGTCGGCTTGGGGAGGGGTGGGTATGTCTGTCCTAGCCTCCGGTCTCGAGGATCCTCCTTCCTCTTCGCCATGCACGGTTCTCCCTGCTGATCCCTGTTTCCTCTTCACCCCTGTCTATCTCCTCCACTGACAGTGACTCCTAGCCTGTCCTCTCCGTCTGAGCTCGCCGACCGTCTGCTCCTTAAAGTTGCCCGTCCTTGTGTCATCTGCGCCTTCTATGTCTACACCCTCTAGTGTCCCTACTGAGAAGATATGTAGAAGGTTCCTAGCGACACAGCCGCTGACTAGGCGTCAATGCCTCGTCAGACGGTGATGACAGTCACAAGTCGTATACACAATGGCAAGGGTCAAGCTAGGAGACACAAGGCAAAGTGTCAGAATGCATCAAAAGCATTTCCAGAGAGAATTGACGAATGAAAGGTCCATGGCATAAGTACCTGCTGCGGCGCACAGCAGGTGTCACGTGCGGCAGCACAAGGCCTGTCCTAAAACCAGCCCAAAACCACTGTTTTGGCCGTAACTCATCATAGACATGTCAGAACGCTACGTCGTCTGAACCTAAACGTGCAAAATCACAAGCCACACTCTAAGACTGGTGACCTGCATGCATCTGGCATCAAACGGTGGACACACAATGTAGAAACATGCGAATCGGGCCCACGGCCAGTCCACCGATGAAATCCTACATGATGCAGAAAAACTGCAGGAGGTCCCAGGCAGTGTCCTGAGCTCTGGGACGGTCGTCGGTCAGCCCCAAGCTGGTAGTCCACCACCGAACGACGCACCGGTACCACATGGGTCCGCATATGGCATTTGCACGAGCATGGACATGACCGAGTGGTCACAGTAAACTGTACAGCTCGATAGGAGAGGTCACAAATCACAACACTCCCCCATGGCCCGATGGTACGCATGTCCATACACGTGCAGCACTGAAACGAGTACGAGTGCAGAAACAGTTGTGACTACGACACAGACACACCCCGCACTCAACCACTCTCCGGCAAGGGGCGAAGCCCAACAGAACAAATAGCCACTAGAAGCTTCCCGCGTGCTAGTGCCTTCATCAAGAAGTCAGGATGCTGCATGTCAATGCCAACCCATATGACAGAGATCATGTGTCGCTCCACTAGATTATGCACAAAGTGATGCTGAACTGCAATGTGCTTTGTGCGATCGTTAAAGACACCAGAGTTCTTTGCAATGGCAAGAGCACTATGGATGTCGTAGCGAAGCACATGGCAAGTACTGATTGACCCAGCTCAAGGAACAGGGGCTGCAGCCACACTACCTCAACAGCCCCTACACCCAGAGCAACATACTCTGCCTCTGACAAGCTTTGTGTAATGCAGCCCTGCTTCCCGCTATGCCAAGACACAGTGGTACCATCGAGCAGGAACGTGTAGTCAGTGCGACTACGTCCATCTAGACTCCAGGCCCAGTCGTTGTCGGTGTAGCTGTCAAGATCCACCAAATACTGCCGGCAAAAGCAGTCTGAGGTACAGTATGGGGTCCACATACTGCACCACTCGCATAGCCCCATGCAGGGCTGTAGCATATGGAGCTTGCGAAAAATCTGCAAGAAGGTTGACGGTGAAGGCGATGTTGGGTCGTGTTGTAGAGGCCAGGTACATCAAACATCTGATGAGGCAGAGGTACAAGGTCACATCCACTGTCTCCTCCAACTATCTGGGATCGTTCACCTTTAAGGAATTCTGCCCGTCAGGTGGGAGATGTATGGAGGCCGTGGGCACTGCGCCAAGGATTTCACTGAAGTGTTCCCCCACAACACGTGCATTCGGCCTGATGCAACAGAAGTGTCCGACATCTACGGTCTTGCACGATCTCCATGCCATAGAAGACCGCTGTAGGACCAAGATCCTTCATCCTATAGGCAGTCTGGAGGACCACCTTGGCCTCCTTCACGGCCTCCATAAAAAGGAGACGCGATCAGAAGGTTTTCCACTTAGACCAGGATGGCGGTGAACTGTTCAAACGTCTGTTGGATGAAAAGAGAGGGGTCTGCCTCGCTCTGTACATATCCTGCACGAGTCAAAGTGCCAGTGATCTCCTACTTACAACACCGAGGAGACTGCTTGAGGCCGTACAAGGACTTGTACAAGCGTCAGATCCTATCATCATCCTCAAAGCCTGGTGGCTGAGCCACGTATATCTCCTCATTTAGAAAGCCATGGAGGAACGCATTGTTCACATCTATTTGGTGTAGTTCCCAGTCATGCTGAGCCACTACACTGAACAAAGCGTGAGCTGAGGTCATGCGGCCAACAGGGGGCAAAGGTGTCAGTGTAATCGATGCCCTCGATCTAAGATTGCCCTTTGATGACCAAGCGAGCCTTGTGGCATTCCAATGAGCCATCCGGCTTCACTTTCTTGCAAAGACCAACTTGACCTGAATAGCCTTCCTCCTAGGTGGAAGGTCGACTAGCTCGTAAACTCTGTGCTCTCGGATGGCGCGAAGCTCATCCTCGCGAGCAGCACGCAAGGAGTCTGCATCCTCTGATGAGAGAGCTTCCCTCAGTGTGGCCGGATCAGGTACCATAAAGTGAGAGCTCTGAGTGACAAGTGCAAACGCCTCAGTGCTGGGCTTGACGACCACAAGGTCAGCTGGTGCATCACAAGCGATATGAAACTCGCGAGTGACGAGATCGTGCCCTGCAGGGCACGCTGGATGTACCTGTGCGTGATCAGTGCAGACACTCAGACCTAGGGCCTTTGTGCCGGGATCACCACTCATCATGCTGTGAGTGGAGTGCCTAGGTGCGAGACTAGACACTCGTTGGACTCCAGAGACCCATGGTCAAAGGCGACCGCCGGGCTCACGCGAGTGACTTGGGCTCAAGGGGCTCACCTGAGGCTTAGAGACAGGCACGACCACGGCTGGTGAGGGCCAAGGCAAAGGAGCAGGTGATGCAGTGTGAGGAGATGCATGTGTGGGAGACACGGGACTGGGGGTGACAGTAGGAGCAAGAGTCAAGGCAGGAGTATTGGTGGAGACATGGGACCCGACAGACCATCAAAGCACACAACCCCAACATCTTGAATCGGAAAGGACTGACGAGAGCCTATGCGAACATACGCAACAAGACCGAGAACAACAAAGTCACTACGACGACAGGTCATGTGATGAGTGCCACCATAATCGATGGTCCAAGTGCCACCGGGATCACTACCGGAGGACGTCACTGTACCACGGGCAATGGAACACTCAGCCTTAGACGGGCGTTGAGTAACAGGTGAGAAGGAACGACGAAGGTCACAGAGGTATGACTCATGAATCTAATCAGTATAGTCAGGCTCATCATCATCGCATGCCAGTTGTGCCCCCCCCACACAAGTCATCACGAGCAACAAAAACAGACGAAAAAACAGTCTGTGAACCACTCGGCTGTGATAACAAACTCACACCTCCTAGAAAGCGAAGCGCAAGAAGGTGACGAAGCTGGGCAATGGTGCGGTCACGCGGGTCCGGGTCGCAAATGCTTGCCGGTGAGGAAGCGAGAACTGCTACAGTCGTGGTCGTCCTGCAACCGGAGGCTGTGCTGCTCAGCGCAGCCCACTAGACGTGTGTAGCCTCAAGATCACGGGTAATCTGAGCCTAGTCAAGCGCCTGCTGGCACTCGGTGTAGCGATGAGCGCCTCCACAGTTGTAGCAATGACAGTACGTCCACTGCTACTGTCCCATGACTGTTGCGGCCGTGACTGCTATTGGCCCGAACCACGCTTCTTCTTACCCTTCTTCCCCTATGCTGCCGCTGCCACACCCTGCATCTGAGTTGGGATAGCCGGGTAGAAGGGAAAGAGGACGGTGTGCCAGAGGATGGACAAGTGGTCTACAAGAGGAGTGTCGATGGCGACGCGATGACCGCTTCAGCAAGGGAACTCTCCTAATGGGCCACGACTGCCTCGCATGCGGAAGTCACCTGGAGGAAGAGCTGATGCATCCAAGGAAGGAGCTAAAGAGAGGTGGATAAGGGCTTGAGCACGGCGTCGCTATACCTCGAGAAGATGTCTGCGTGTTCAAGTCAGACTCCGATCATAAGCGTGCAAAGAGACTAGAGCTATGTACCTCGTAAAGTCCCAAGACGCGTGTAGGTGCGCATGGCATGCCGCGAGCAATCAGTTGCGGACTCGGTATGTCTTTGACAAAGGGAGTGGAAAGTGTGAATGTGAGCCGCGCAGTTGGCGTGCGTCTCTATAGCAAGCAGAGACAGTGCCGAGTCCCAGTCCCCTCGTGAATCAGCACCGACGACTGTGCCGGCATCTCCAAGGAAAGGGTGAAAGTCCACGTCAGTCTCGCGCGGCATGGCGTAAAGGAGTCCACGCATCGCCCTAACCATTGTCAGCACCTGAGTGCAGTCTGTAACCTGGTACGGAGTGTGATAGTAGGGTCATACCCCCTCTGAAGTGGCCCAGACCTGGAAGAGATTCTTCCATTAGTCAAAGCCTTCCTCGGTGACATAGCGTGGAAGCGGTGTCTCAAAGTCCTTGGGTTGCCGCTCCATGGGGAGAGCAACCACAGATTGGGAAGGACAAGGGATGGAGAAGACACCGGGACGAGGAAAGTCGCTGAGGTAGGGATCAGCGAGGGTCAGATCTGGGAACAGAGAACCAGAACGTGTCTAAAGCTGGCGGAGACGCTCCTGAAGCACGCGAATCTCCCTCTCATGGGTGTCATCATCTATCTCTCGCATGTGAAGATCCTCATGCAAAAGATCAAAAAGTGGCAGGTTCTGTCCTGCTGCTCTCCACGGTATAGATGCCGACTGTTGTGTAGAAGGTATGGCACCGCCGACTCCCCTGGATGTCTGTTGTGGGGTCGTGGACTCACCATGAATAAGATCAATGAGCGCACGGATGACGTCAGTCTGCTGCTGCTGCTGACAACGTATCTCATCCTACTGACTCCGCAGGTCCGCAATGGCCTGCGAGCGTGGGCTCATGACCCGTGAGGAGGAGGAGGGATCTAATGGTCCTTTGCCCTTGTCAACGTTCGCAGACATGTCTGCGCTCAGTATGGACATGGACGTCAAACCGGTCGGATTTCACAATTGTCAGCGGTTCTCGAGGATTTGAAACACTGCCAATTTTTCTCTTTCCGACCCGAAATTTTGACTGGGGCAAGTGCTGATGTCAGCAGGGGTTTGCTGATGTAAGCACGGACCTGATGACATCAGCAAGGAAAATGCTGACGTGGAGCACCCTTCTTTTTTTTTATGTGGAAGTCACGCGAACTCCTCGGTGTGAGGGGGGAACCTCATCATCCCCTTGCGCGGCTGTGTAGTTGCGCAGAATCTGCATAGCTGCGCAGAATCTGCGCGGCTGCACAACGAAGCTGTTGCGTAGCTGCTTTGTGCAATACTACTGCACGGCACAACGGTCGTGGCTGCTACTGCGCAACACTAATACCGCTGCGGCCGCTGCTGCTACTACTCTGCTGTTGTAGCTGTTGTTGCAATGCTGCTGCTACTGCTGTTGCAATGTTGATACTGTTGTTGCTGTTGGCGGTGTACCAAGCGCAATGCTGCTACTGCTGTCGCCTCGCTACTGCTACTATCCGCGGTTGCTGCTGCCGCTGGTGCTGTTCGCTGTCGCTACCGCTGCTTGCTGCTGCCGCCGCTATGCGTTACTGCTACTTGCAGCCGTCGCTTCGCGCTGCGAGCTACTGCTGTGGGCTGTCGCTCCTAGCTACTTCCCTTATATTTCGTCTGAATTCCCAGCCAGGCTCAAGGAGTCCCAGGATATGGCGGCGGCGGTGACTCTCACTGTTACTGCCGGTGCTGCACCTTTGCTGCGCAGTCCAGCGAGAGAGGTATCGCTGCTCTGATACCATGAGAAGATGCATGGAAGCTTCCTAGCGACACAGTTGCTGACTAGGAGTCAATGCCTGGTCAGATGGTGACGACAGGCACAAGTCGTACACATAATGGCAAGGGTCTAGTTAGGAGACACGAGGCAAAGTGTCTGAATGCTTTAATAGCATTTGCAGAGAGAAGTGACAAATGACAAGTCCACGGCATAAGTACCTCCCGCGGCGCACGGCAGGTGTCGCGCGCAGCAGCACAAGGTTTGTCCTAAAACCGGCCCAAAACCACTGTTCTGGCCGTAACTCAGCGTAGACATGTCAGATCGCTACGTCGTCTGAACCTAAACGTACAATCACAAGCCAGGTGCTACGACTGGTCACATGCATGCGTCCGGCATCAAACGGTGGACACACAATGCAGAAACATGCAAATCGGGCCCACGACCAGTCCAATGAGAAACTCCTACGTGTCGCAGAAAAACGGCAGGAGGTCCTAGGTGAGAGACAGCTCCTAGCACTGCTGTCGCTAGCGTGGCAACGCAAGCCAGCTAGCTAACTCACTAGCACACACAGGTGGAGGTGAGAACAGCAAGGGGTTGGCTAGGGACACAAACACAAGTGTCAGAAGCTACAAATGTTGAAATGTGCAGAGAGAGTTAACAACTGAGGTCTGGACCACCTAAA
>SZWC01011717.1:60505-81604 GCA_023375785.1 Penium margaritaceum
CGCAGAAAAACGGCAGGAGGTCCTAGGTGAGAGACAGCTCCTAGCACTGCTGTCGCTAGCGTGGCAACGCAAGCCAGCTAGCTAACTCACTAGCACACACAGGTGGAGGTGAGAACAGCAAGGGGTTGGCTAGGGACACAAACACAAGTGTCAGAAGCTACAAATGTTGAAATGTGCAGAGAGAGTTAACAACTAAGGTCTGGACCACCTAAATAGTGCCACGGACCTAGTGGATGCACGCACACACCCGGCGCACAACGGCGCTTTTTTCTAGTCAGGACAAAACAGTGGCACAAACACAGTTTTGGTCATAATTCCCTGCAGACACGTCAGAACGACGAGCCGTTTGAACCAGAACGGCCACGTCAACGGGATCTACGTCCTGATAGGCTGCACGCCTACGTGCTGTGACACAGCACGAGTCTACAAAATGCGGAATTCTTCTGGGCGCCCGTCGCCGCCGGCAGTCAGCCTTCTGCCACCGTCGCCAGTCTCAGGGATCTGCACGTGAATGGACATGAGCCGAGGGGTCACCGTAAGCTGTGTACGACACACACAACAACACTAGGCAGCGTCCAGAGCTCTAGGATGGTCGTTGGTCAGCTCCAAGCTGGTAGTCCACCACCACACGGCTCACCGGTACCAGCTGGGTCTGCATCAGGGATCCGCACATACATAGACACAGCCGAGTGGTCACAATAAATTGTGCAGGTCGAAAGGAAACGTTACAAATCACAATACCTACATAGACCCGTGCGCACTGTTAAATGGCAAGTCTATGCAGCAGGTTGGGGCAGCAGCGTTGTTGATGCAGCGTGCGGGCTTCCACGCTCGTTGCTTAAGTCAGCTGCCCTCTCAGTCTGCTGCTCTAGAGTCTAAGTGTGGAAGCTCTGGGTTTGTTACTCAGAAACGCGCGCGCCAGAGTTAGCGCCAAAAAGTAGCTGAAAACTGATAGTAACTGATTAGGAATAAAGAATGAACAGCAATGGGGGACCCCTCCAAGTTCTAGCCCCCCCCCCAGCTCTGTAGAGCTTGTTACTCAGTTCATCAGCCAATCAGAAAAGAGCTAATTTCAGGCTGGCAGGTTTTCTCGGTGAGGCCTGCCAGACGGCCGACAGCCCAAAACCCGGGTGTCGTCCGTTTTGCCGGAAAACTGGACCATACCATAATACCGACGCTGCAAACGCAGCCGTGCGGTCAGAATCAGCTAGAAAAATAGTAGCGAGGAGTTATGGCAGCCTGAACTCAGGTAGTACCCACGATGGTTTATGCTGCCGAACAGGTGCGACAGGACGCTGCCGGCCGTCACTGCCACCGCAGCGACTGCGGTGGCAGTGACGGCCGGCAGCGCGACCACCGAGGAGGCCTGCCGATGGAGCTGAGCATGTCGCTGGAGAGAGGAGGCTCCAGCGAACTTCGAGACGACCACAGCGTGCGTCGACTCCACCGGATGACACTCCATCAGCGTCGAGTCTCGCCATCAGTCATCTGCACGCCGATGTAGACAAGCCGGGAGGACACAACAGAACACAATGAGTGCAAAAAACCAACACTCCTCCATGACTCACAGGCGTAGTGTACATGGGCGGGCAGAGAAACGGTCAACATCAAGACTCCCCCAAGTTACGTAGAGACGCGGACAGAGACAAAGAGGGCAACTCATGGACGCACGCCGACTGAACTCACAGCCTTCTTGACCGAGTCCCGCTTCAATGCCTTGGTCAAGAAGTCAGCGATCTGTCGTGTAGTCTCAACCCATACGATGCTGATGCTGCCGTCATGCAACAACGAACGCACATAGTGATACTCAACATTGATGTGCTTTGTGCGTGTGTGATGCACACCGTCATTGTCGGCGATGGCCATGGCACTCTCATTGTCACAATGCACGGTGATGGGTGCCTGAGTGTCTGTGTGTAGGGGTCCGACGAGGCAGGGGCAGTGGGCGCTGCTGGCTCACANGTGTAGTCTCAACCCATACGATGCTGATGCTGCCGTCATGCAACAACGAACGCACATAGTGATACTCAACATTGATGTGCTTTGTGCGTGTGTGATGCACACCGTCATTGTCGGCGATGGCCATGGCACTCTCATTGTCACAATGCACGGTGATGGGTGCCTGAGTGTCTGTGTGTAGGGGTCCGACGAGGCAGGGGCAGTGGGCGCTGCTGGCTCACATGCGAGTGTGGACTGCACGGCAGGCGTGCCACTCAAGGCTGGCGTGGCATCAATGGCTGGGGTCAGGCCCTCGGCAGACGCAGGCGCGTCTGTGGCCGGAGATAGGGACAGCTCAGCGCCAGACATGGATGCGGACGCAGGGTCAGACTGAGCCTCAGACGCGGAAGCAGACGCAGGGTCAGACTCAGTCTTAGACGCGGAAGCAGGCGCAGGATCAGGCAGAGCCGTAGACGCGGAGGCAGACTCAGACGCAGACTCGAACACGTGCGAGAGCGGAGAGTCGGGGGCAGAGGAGCGAGCCACAGACGGGGCGGGGCTGGGGGTGCCGGTGGGCACAACCACTGGGGACAGCCCCGGGGGTGCCGGCGACGGAGTGACCGCACTGGACGGGGGCACTGTGCCAATCGGACCAAGAGTCTCCCCCACACGACGGGGACTGGAACACCCAGGGGCATGAGCAGCACGCAGAGTGTGGATGCGGGCAAGGTCGCAGAAGGCGAGATTCTTGAAGAAGAGAGCGTCACGAGACTCCACGATGCGGCGGCGCTCGGGGTCCCAGAACTGCCAGGCCTTTAACCACGGGGCGACGCTAACGAAGACGCAGAGGCCGCCCCACAGAGAAATCTTGCTCCCCTACTGCTCCGGCGTGAACCAGACGCAGGCAAGGGAGCCCCAGACACGGGCCAGGCGCAGATCCGCTTGACGCCCATACCACACCTCGTAGGGCGTGCGGTGACCTGGGAGGGGACCGTGGGGAATGCGGTTCCAGACCCAGGTCATGTAGGCCATGCCCTCAAAGGCAAAGGCCTCAGGCATGGCACTATCGGCGCGCATGGCGCGGACCGCATCCTCCATGGTGCGGTTCCAGTGCTCGGAGACACCGTTCTGCTGGGGGATGGCGGGAGCAGAGAGGTTGTGAAAGACACCAAGCTCGGTGAAGGAGCGTGCCATGTCACCGAGGTACTCGCCGCCACGGTCCGAGCGAAAGGTCTGAAGGCAGTGGGGAGACTGGAGTTCGGCCATAACCAGCCAAATGCGGACCGCAATGGCTGCATCGCTCTTCTGACGTAGGCTGTAGACCCAGCGCATGCACGTGAAGTCATCAGTCAACGTCAGGACGTAGCGACCGCGGTCTTCCTGAAACTCGACAGGGAGCTGACCCATGAGGTCGGAGTGGACAAGCTCCAGGGGCCGAAGAGCCCTTGAGACAGACGCAGGATAAGTAGACCGGTGCGTTTTTCCCTCAGTACAGGCCAGACAGTCGGTCGTGGGCGGCACCTTGAAGGACGCTGCATCAAGAGCGAGAGCAGGCTCAGTGCGGATCAGCCTGTCGACAGCCCCCTGGTTCACCTGACAAAGACGTCGATGCAGGAGGCGGTGGTGTTCGGGGGACAGAGCACCAGCGACGAAAACACGGGCAGCGGAAGAGGGAGGTAAAGGGGGTGCACGCCCAGAAGACCCATCAATGTGATACAGATCATCGACGACCGTCCCACTAAGGACTGTCTCCTCGATGTCGCGCACAAAGATGCGAGCATCAGCAGCCGTGTGCGTGACACCGAGGCCCATCTTGGTGCAAGCACGGACAGACTGCAGGCTGAGTTCCAGATCAGGGACAAAAAGGACGTCGGAGATGTAGACGGGACCAGCTGGCCCAGTGAACTGCACAACCCCAACACCCTGGATAGGGACCTCATGGCCAGCTGCAGTACGAACAGAGCGAACAGCGCCAACGGGATGCAAGACGGCAAAGGCGTCACGACGACACATCATGTGATGGGTGGCACCAGAGTCCACGACCCATGTGGCATCGGTGACCCGTGTACAAGGGGCAACGTGGCACTCGGCGACGGAACAAGGCGCGACAGCAGATCGCTCGGCAGGCGACGCAGCAAGACGAGCAACGGAGCGGACATGAGACGTATGCAACCAGGACACGTCATCGGGTCCGTCACGCGCACACGGCTGGGCATGGGGACCACCACAAGCATCAGCACGCAACGACACAGACAGTCCACAGGCAGTAGGACCCCTCGACTCAGTCAACTCACTCGCACCTCCCTGAGATGAGCGCAAAGTGAGAAGCTGGTGCAGCTCTGCGATCGTCCTGTCGCGTTCGGCGAGCGCCTGGTCGCGAGGATCCGTAGAGGAGCCTACTGTGGCGGTGGACTCCTCTGGGACGGCTGCGGTAGTGGCGGCCGAGCGGGCGGTCGCACCGGACGTCTGCCGCATGCGCGCCTCGTGCACCTGCTGCAGCCCACGGGTGACCTTGGCCCAATCCAGTGGGCGTCCTGTCAGGCGAGTGCAGTCGGGATAGCGATGGTCACCACCGTAGTTGAAGCACACAAGGCGGCGTTCCGTCGTGCTACCAGAGCCGCTGCTGCTGCCGTCACTGCTGCTACTGCTGCCGCCGCTGCTGCTGCCGCCGCCGCTGCTACTGCTCCCGCCGCTACTGCTGCGGCTGACACTGCCAGTGCTGGTGCCGCTGCTGGTCCCGCCGCTGGAACTACCACCTGACGCTCTGCGGCCCTTCTTCCCCTGAGCTGGAGCCGCCGTTGCTGTAGACGGTGGGGAGGGGGACGTGGCGACAACTGTAGCTGAAGCGGTTCGCGGTGTCCATGCCTGCGACATCCAGAAAGTGGAGAGTGGCCCGGCACAGCACGGTCCCGTCGCTCGCCATGTCGCGAAGCAGCGTCTGGTCAAAGTTGCTGAAGACGCGCGCGTAGTCGGGGTGGATGCCGTAGAGGATAATCTGGAGGGCGGAGTATTACGCAGAGGCATCGTCCCCAAGATCCTCGTACAGCTGGATCGCCCGGCGCCAGTAGTCGGCTACAGACTCCTGAGCAGTCTGGGAGAGGGAGTTGAATTCGGCAAGGCGCTAGGATGTCAAAGCCAAGGTGGCGCCCTCAAACAAAGTGACGGCTAGTGCCCACGCCGTGCAAGGGTCAGCTCCTGAGCCGGTCTGCGAATCCCCAAGGAACCGACCGAAGTCCTTGGTGAAGTCCGGTGCGGCCTTCATCAGGCCGTAAGCTGCATGGACTGCCATGTGTGTCTGAGCGGGGTCAGACGCCTGATATGGTGCGAGGTAGTAGGGGAGGACTCCCTCGCTCATGGCCCACATGCAAAAGCGCGGCTCCCAGGACTTGAAGTCGTTCTCAGTCCGGAAGACGGGCGGGTCTGACTCAAACCACTTGGGTGGCTTGACCGTCGGCAGGGCAACTGCCGAAGCTACTGCGGGGCCAGGCATCGAGGAGGTAATTTCCTTACCGAGGCGCGCCCGCAGAGCCAGTTCCTCAAAGCTCAATGGGCGGTGAGATGAGCTCGGGTCAGCGTTGATGCTGGACTTGGTGCCTTGGAGGGCTGCATTGACCTCACGCGCTGTGCGACGTGCCTCCAGGCGGATGACGCACGCTCGGAGGACCTCTTCCTTGCCCTCCTCGCCGAAGTCGGAGAGGTTCTCCGCGACTTCATCAGCATTACCGCCGTGGACAAGGTGGTCCTCGCTCGGGTCAGTCGACGGATGCTGCTTTTGCTGCTGGGACAGCAAGCCCCTGACCATATCCTGTAGTTCGGCAACCTGCCTCGTCAAGGTATCGTGGCTCTCCGCCTGTATGTCCGCCAGCGCGCGCACTTGGCGCGCCAATGTCGTCGGCCTCGGCGGCCGCTGCTGCTGCTGTTGCAACGGTGGCTGCTGGTGTTGTGGCGGCGGCTGCTGCTATGGCTGCTGCTGTTGTTGCTGCTGCAGTGGCTCCTGCTATTGTAGTGGCGGCTGCTGCTGCTGCTGCCGCTGTAGTGATGATGGCGGTGGTCGACGTTGACCGGTGACGGCGTTGGCCTCGGCAGCTGCGTCGGTAGCCATACTAGAGGAGGTTTGCTTCGGCAAGGCAACCTGTTTCCTCCCCTGTTTTCCCCTCCACGGAAGTTCTCTGCAAAGCGTCTCCACGGAACCTCCCCTCCGCGGAATATCCTCCCCGCAGAACTCCTCCGCGGAATGCCTCCGCGGATACCTTCCGCGGTGAACCTCACCGCGGAAGCTCACTGCTGATTACCGCGGATTATCGCGGATTACCGCGGAGTACTGCGGTTTACCGTGATTTTGCCGCCGTCTACCGTGGTCAGGTCAAATACCGCGGGGGTTCTGCGGTCAGGTACGGAATGCCGGTCGTGCCGATGTAGACCGTGACGGGATGCCGCGAGCTGCTGGGGTTCCGCGTTCAGCACGTTCCGCACCCGCCGCGGAGTGATAGCGTTCTGAACGCGGAGGGTGTGTCGCGGACTTGCGACCGCAGAGCTGAGGCAAGCGGCACCGTTGTGTTCTGGAACGACCGCGAAAGTGCTGTGGCAGAGATGCGCAGATCCGCGGAACACCGCGGATCTGTAGTGGCAACGTCACTGCGAGGTAACGAATTCGGAATACCGAGTGCCTCCGCGGCACTGGACGCGTGTTCCGACGCAGTCGCGCGGCTGTCGCGACCGCCGCGGAGGCCTTGTCACCGCAGAGCACCGCGAAATGACCGCAGAACAACCGCGAAACGACCGCAGTTGTTGAAAAAACGGTCGAAGTGGTGGTGGGCCCTCCAAGGACCTCCCACCGAGACCGTGGGCACTGCTGCTGCTGCTACTCAAGGCAACGGCTGCGGTTACTCACGACTTCTGCGGCTGCTGCGTCTCTGCTACGCAGCTATGCGAGCACTGGCTCGCTGCTCTGATACCATGAGAGACAGCTCCTAGCACTGCTGTCGCTAGCGTGGCAATGCAAGCCAGCTAGCTAACTCACTAGCACACACAGGTGGAGGTGAGAACAGCAAGGGGTTGGCTAGGGACACAAACACAAGTGTCAGAAGCTGCAAATGTTGAAATGTGCAGAGAGAGNCTCACGACTTCTGCGGCTGCTGCGTCTCTGCTACGCAGCTATGCGAGCACTGGCTCGCTGCTCTGATACCATGAGAGACAGCTCCTAGCACTGCTGTCGCTAGCGTGGCAATGCAAGCCAGCTAGCTAACTCACTAGCACACACAGGTGGAGGTGAGAACAGCAAGGGGTTGGCTAGGGACACAAACACAAGTGTCAGAAGCTACAAATGTTGAAATATGCAGAGAGAGTTAACAACTAAGGTCTGGACCACCTAAATAGTGCCACGGACCTAGTGGATGCACACACACACGCGGCGCACAACGGCTCTATTTTCTAGTCAGGAATAAACAGTGGCACAAACACAGTTTTGGTTATAACTCCGTGCAGACACGTCAGAACGACGAGCCGTTTGAACCACAACAGCCACGTCGACGAGATCTACATCCTGATAGGCTGTACGCCTACGTGCTGTGACACAGCACGAGTCTACAAAATGCGGAAGTCTTCTGGGCGCCCGTCGCCGCCCGCAGTCAGCCTTCTGCCACTGTCGCCAGTCTCAGGGATCTGCACGTGAATGGACATGAGCCGAGGGGTCACCGTAAGCTGTGTACGACACACACAACAACACTAGGCAGCGTCCAGAGCTCTAAGATGGTTGTCGGTCAGCTCCAAGATGGTAGTCCACCACCACACGGCTCACCGGTACCAGCTGGGTCCGCATTAGGGATCCGCACATACATAGACACAGCCGAGTGGTCACAATAAATTGTGCAGGTCGAAAGGAAACGTTACAAATCACAATACCTACATAGACCCGTGCGCACTGTTAAATGGAAAGTCTATGCAGCAGGTTGGGGCAACAGCGTTGTTGATTCAGCGTGCGGGCTTCCATGCTCGTTGCTTAAGTCAGCTGCCCTCTCAGTCTGCTGCTCTAGAGTCTAAGTGTGGAAGCTCTGGGTTTGTTACTCAGAAACGCGCGTGCCAGAGTTAGCGCCAAAAAGCAGCTGAAAACTGATAGTAACTGATTAGGAATAAAGAATGAACAGGAATGGGGGACCCCTCCAAGTTCTAGCCCCCCCCACAGATCTGTAGAGCTTGTTACTCAGTTCATCAGCCAATCAGAAAAGAGCTAATTTCAGGCTGGCAGGTTTTCTCGGTGAGGCCTGCCAGACGGCCGACAGCCCAAAACCCGGGTGTCGTCCGTTTTGCCGGAAAACTGGACCATACCATAATACCGACGTTGCAAACGCAGCCGTGCGGTCAGAATCAGCTAGAAGAACAGTAGCAAGGAGTTATGGCAGCCTGAACTCAGGTAGTGCCCACGACGGTTTATGCTGCCAAACAGGGCCATGCAACATGCAACAGGGACCCTAGGCAGCGCATGTCGACGCAGGCACGACAGGACGCGCTGGACGCATGCAGACAACGACTACGGTGGCAGTGACGGCCGGCAGCGCGACCACCGAGGAGGCCTACCGATGGAGCTGAGCACGTCGCTGGAGAGAGGAGGCTCCAGCGAACTGCGAGACGACCACAACGTGCGTCCACTCCACCGGATGACACTCCATCAGCGTCGAGTCTCGCCGTCAGTCATCTGTACGCCGATGTACACATGTCGGGAGGACACAACAGAACACAATGAGTTTAAAAAACCAACACTCCTCCATGACTCACAGGCGTAGTGTACATGGGCGTGCAGAGAAACGGTCAACATCAAGACTCCCCCAAGTTATGTAGAGACGCGAGCAGAGACAAAGAGGGCAACTCACGGACGCACGCCGACTGAACTCACAGCATTCTTGAACGATTCCCGCTTCAGTGCCTTGGTCAAGAAGTCAGCGATCTGTCGTGTAGTCTCAACCCATACAATGCTGATACTGCCGTCATGCAACAACGAACGCACATTGTGATACTCAACATTGATGTGCTTTGTGCGTGTGTGATGCACACCTTCATTGTCGGCAATGGCCATGGCACTCTCATTGTCACAATGCAAGGTGATGGATGCGACAGACTGACGCAACTCGGACAGCAGAGGACGCAGCCACACACTCTCACACGCGCCTGAGCCAAGGGCCACGTAGTCAGCCTCAGCAGTGCTGCGTGCAATGCACCCCTGCTTGCCACTGCACCAAGATACAACTGTACCCCCGACCAGAAAAATCCAGCCAGTGCGACTCTTACCGTCTGGATTGCCGGCCCAGACACTTTCGGTGTAGCCCTCTGCAATGATGGACGGCTGACGGTGGAACATAAGACCTCGCTGAGGGGTCGAGACGACATAGCGCAGTACTTGGATCGTGGCCTCAAAGTGGAGGTGACGCGGCTCCTGAGAGAACTGGGCCAGGAGGTTGATGGTGAATGCGATGTCTGGACGCGTCGTCGTCGCCAGGAACATCAGTGACCCGATGATCCGCAGATACGTGGTCACATCAACTGGCTCCCCCACAACAGTTGGGTCATGACTTTTTAGCTTCACCTGGCCATCGGGTGACATGGGTGAGGATGCGCTAGGCACGAGGGGCAAGTCCTCGGCGAAGCGAGTGGACAGGGTCTGCACATAGGCAGCCTGGTGGACATGTAGGATGCCCTGGGAACGATCATGCTCGAGCTCCATGCCCAGGAAGACTCGGGCAAACCCGAGATCCTTCATCTCATAGGCGGCGTGCAGTAGGTCCTTAACGCGCTGGATGGCTGCTGCGTCTGGCAACGCAATGAGGAGATTGTCAACGTAGACCAGAATCGCGACAAAGGTCTGACCTTGCGGGCTGACGATTGGTGCGGGCTCAGCGGTACTACGCTGGAGGGCGCCACGGAGAAGCGTGCTGCTGATCTCCTGGTTCCAGCATCGAGGCGACTGTTTCATGTCATAGAGGGCCTTCTGTAGCCTCCAAACTCTCCCAGTGCCGTCGTCGAAGCCCGGGGGCTACGTCATGTAGAGCTCCTCACCCTCCAGTGAGCCATGGAGGAATGTGTTGCTCACATCCATCTGATGCAGCTCCCACCCGTGCTGGGCAACCAGGCTGAACAATGCCCCGCTAGTGGAGAACCGGCCAGGTGGGGCGAATATCTGATTGTAATCGACCCTAGGGACCTGAGCGAACCCCTTTGCTGTGAGACGGGCCTTGTACTTGTCCAAGGATCCGTCAGGCTTCCACTTATGCCGAAAGACCCACTTTGCAGCAATGGCCTTCCGACCTGGAGGAAGGTCGACGAGGTCATACACGTGGTGCTGTCGGATAGCAGCGAGCTCCTCGGCACAGGCAGCATCCCAGTGTGCAGCCTCAGGGGAGGCTCGAGCCTCGCGTAACGTGGAAGGGTCCTATGGGCGCGCTGTTGACCGGACTGAGAGGGCGTGTGCATCACGAGCCCCAGGTGGGATGCAAGCGAGTGCAGCCACAACAGCATGCCGATGCTCGTGATAAAGCATGGCGTACCCCAATGCAGAACCTGGGTGAATGTCTGCGATGATGGCAGAAGTGGTCAGGCCAAGAGCCTTTGTGCCAGGGTCCCCACTCACAACCATGGGAGTGGAGGAGACACGTGGAGCCATAGGGGGTCGAGGTGCCACGGGACGGGGAGCGACGGTCTGCGCGCTCACTGTCGGCCGAGGTCGGAGGCTACCGCCTGGGCCACGTGTGTAGCGCGGATAGGCAGAAGATGGTGCTGAGTTCGACGGGCCGACGGAGGCGGACGGGGCTACTCGTCCGGAGGAGCCAGTAGACGCAACAGGCGCTGCTGGGCCAGAAGGGCCAACAGACACAGCTGGGGCTGCCGGCCCGGAGGGACGAGCGTACGCGGCTGGGGCTGCTGGCCCGGAGGGGCGAGCGGATGCGACTGGGGCTGCTGGCCCGGAGGGGTCAGCGGACGCGATTGGGGCCTTCGGCCTGGAGGGACTGTCGGAAGCAACTTGGGCTGCCGGCCCGGAGGAGCCAGCGGACGCGGCTGGGGCTGTCCGCCCGGGGGGGCCAGTGGACGCGACTGGGGCTGCCGACCCGGAGGGGTCAACGGACGCGACTGGGGCTGTCGGCCCAGAGGGGCCAGCGGACGCGACTGGGCCTATCGGCCCGGAGGGGCCAGTAGACGCAACTGGGGCAGCTGGCCCGGAGGGGTCAGCGGACGCAACTGGAGCTGCCGGCCCGGAGGGGCCAGCGGACGCGAGTGGGGCTGCCGGCGCGGAGGGGCCAGTAGACGCGACTGGGACAGCTGGCCCGGAGGGGTCAGCGGACGCGACTGAGGCTGCCGGCTCGGAGGGGCCAGCGGACGCAGCTGGGGCTGCCGGCCCGGAGGGACGGAGTGATGTGTCACCCGGAAGCGACAGGATGGAGGACGGACTCACCACTCCCCCACGCGACGGAAGGGACACAGACGAGTCGGAGCGGATGAGGTCGCGGGGAAACAGGTCCATAAAGAAGAGGGCATCGCGGGACTCGACGATGCAGCGTCGGAATGGGTCCCAGAAGCGCCAGGCCTTGGACTAACAAGACACGCCGAGAAAGGTGTAGGGGCGTCCGCGAGGGGCGAGCTTGCCGCCCTGTTGTGGGGTGGGTAGTCACACAACGGCTACGTAGCCCTAGACGCGAGCCAGGCGGAGGTCAGCACGCCGACCGTACAAGTGCTGATAGGGCGTGGACTGGCGGGGAAGGGGACCGTAGGGAACCCGGTTCAAGACCCAGGTCATGTAGGCCATGGCTTCAAAATAGAAGCCATCCGAGAGACCGGACTCGACCCGCATGGTGCGGACGGCGTCGGCCATGGTACGGTTCCACCGCTCGTTGACGCCATTCTGGACGGGTGTGTAGGGCACAGACGTCTCATGGCGGATACCGCGGGAGGCAAGAAATGTTGTGGCCTCACCCAGGTACTCGCCACCACGATCGGAGTGAAAGCGGCGAAGGGGGCGGCCACACTCGCGCTCCGCGAGGACAAGCCAGTCCTGAATGGTTCGGGCGACATCGCTCTTCTGCCTGAGGCAGAAGACCGAACGGTAGCGAGAGTAGTCGTCCGTAAGAGTGAGGACATAACAGCCATGCTCACCGACGGACTCGGTGGGGAGAGGGCCCATGACGTCCGAGTGGACAAGGTCAAGGGGGGCGGATGCACGGGAGGACGATAGGGGGTACGTGGACCGGTGCATCTGCTCCTGAACGCAGTCAATGTACTCAGTGGGGCACGGGAGAGGGAAAGTCTCCGGATCAAGGCCCTTGGCCGGCTGGGTGCGGAGCATGCTCTCTACTGCGACAGAGTAAACGTGGCAAACGCGGCGGTGCAAGAGGCGTGTGTGCTGAGGAGAAAGCGTGCTGGTAACTAACACATGACCGGTCGCAGCCGACGGGGAGGAGACGGGAGGGGAGGAGGATAGGCGGGGAACGTGCCACAAGTTGCCACAGGCGGTGGTGTGCAGGACGATAAGACCCGACGGACGCAACGACATAGTGCCAACACCACGTGAGTGCACAACGTCCATGCTCATGCGGTCAAGGGCAATCACGGACAGGAGGCTGAGCTCAAGACCAGGGACGAAGAGAACATCGGTCAGAAAGACATCACCGGCCGGACCACGGAAATGAACGACGCCTACCCCACGGACAGGCAACTCCTGTCTTGAGCCCATCCGGACATCGGAGACATCGCCGACGGGACCGAGCATACTGAAGGCCTCGCGAGAGGCTGTCATGTGATGCGTGGCTCCGGAGTCGATGATCCAGGTCTCAGCAGGGTCCTGGACAGGGGTTGCCAGATCAGTCACGGTCACATGGTAGCAAGCGAGGGACGCGGACACGGTGGAAGGAGGCACGAAACGAGACTGCCAGTCGTCAAGCCATGCAATGTCGTCAAGGAGTGGGGTGGGGGACATCACGGGAGATGAAGAGACAGACAACAAAGGGACACGACCGCAGCTCAGTCTCAGTCATGCAGGGATGGGCCGGAGGGAGGGAGGTGACGCAACTCGCACTTCCCTGGGGAGGAGGGCGAGGGAGGCCAAGCTGGAGCGCGATGAACTGCTCCAGCTGATGCTCTCGGGATGACAGCCAAGGAGTGGAGACGGAATGCGGAGTGACGACGCCGGAGCCCGGGTAGTAGGAGGGCTGAGCCGGCGAAGGAAGCGGAGGAGCCGACGGCTGAGGGTTGTATTGCGGCGGGTAGTACTGCTGCGGTGCGGGTGTCTATAGGACAGGCGGAGCTGTCGGAGTGGCCGAGCTACTGGACGAGGTCAGAGTGGCAGGACCAGCAGCAGCGACGGCGGCAGAGGCAAGGCAGCGCTCCCGCTGGCGTCGCATGGTGGCGATGACGCGGGCCTCGTCCGTCGGGAGAGGGCACGTGTACTACCCGTGCCCGGGCTGGCCACAGTTGTGGCAGACCAAGCCGCTACCGCTGGAACTGATCGATGACTGCTGCTGCTGCTGTTGCGATGGACCCTTGCCCTTCTTTTTTCGGCTTTTCTTCTTCTTCCCCGAGGGCGATGGGGTAGCTGCGACGGGGGAGGCAACGGCCACGGAGGCAACGCCAGGGGCGGCGATGGCAGGGGATGCAAGGGCCTCCGCGCGATGGAGCTGGGAATCCTGGCGAGCTTCCTCAATGCTGAGGAAGAGCTCATATAACCAGGGCATGGAGTGCCCTGGGCCTCCATGGTCGAGAGTACGTCCTGAGGATAGTGGACGAAGACGTCCGCGTATGCGGTGGTGGCACCGCGCTTGATGGTGAGGAGCGCGGACAGAGGGGGCGGAGCAGATTTGCCGAGTCAACGGAGGATGTCCTCCGCCCGCTGCCAGTAGGCAGTGACCGTCTCGGTCTCCCCCATGTGCAGGGAGTTGAATTCCCGGAGCAGACGGCTCATCTCAGCGTCACTAGACAGGCGATGGGGTCTGGTGAGGACGTCCATGCGGCTGCAGGGTCTGGGATGTCACCAGCGGTGAAGTCACCGAGGAAGGGCTCCAGGGCAAGGCGGGAAGCTAAGGGGGGCGACTGGTACGAGGGCGCGGACGGCGCGACCAACGTCATACAGCTGATCGGCCTGGGTGGAGTCGTAAGGGAGGGTGTAGTAGGCCCACAGACCCTCACCCTGCGCCAAGATCCGGAAGCTGAGCTCCTTGCTCTGGAACTACTCGCTGGCCTGAAGCGGCGGCGGCGGTGTCTCAAAGTCCTTCTGCCTAGGGCCGACACCCAGAGTGGGGCCAAGGACGGAGGACACTGTCTGCCGTTGGCGCTGAGTCTGCCGCTGAGCTAGGTAGTACGTGGCGGTGGACAGAGCGGGGCTAGCATGCCCTGGAGGGGTGAACGACGGCAGCGTGCTTGTGGCGGTGTGGGAGGCAACTGGCTGTAGCGCTGCAAGCTGCTGTGTCAAGGCGGCGAGTTGTTGCTGAAGAGCAGCAAGTGGGTGAGGGTTGCTGCCAACGTTACCAGTGGGCTGCTGCTGCTGCTCTTGCTGTAGGGGCGGCGGCTGCTGCTGCTGCAGCGGTGGTGGCTGCTGCTGTATGGGCGGCGGCTGCTACTGTTGCAGCGGCGGCGGCTGCTGCTGTATGGGCGGCGGCTTCTGCTGCTGCAGCGGCGGCGGCTGCTGCTGTAGTGGCGGCAGCTTCTGCTACTACAATGGCGAAGGCTACTGCTGTTGCGGCGGCGGCAGCTGTAGTTGCCGTGGCGGTGGCGGCTGCTCCTGCTGCTGCGGCGGCGGCAGCTACTGCTCCTACAGCGGCGGCGGCTGCGGATGCTACAGCGGCGGCGGGCGCTGCTGCTACAGCAGCAGTCGTTGCAAGAAAGGAGGGGTAGGGGTCCCCCCACCAGAGGAGGACCCCTCCTCGCCGGGACTACCAGCCATGTCTTGGTGTCCCTTTTTTTGTCTTTGTGTTGCTGATGTTAGCAAGAGATGGGAGCAGTCGGGATTCTACCCGCTGCTTTGGACTTCCCCTTCTCCCCTTTTCCCCCTCTTCCTCTCTCGTTTTTTTGTGTTGATGACGTCAGAAGTGACGTCAGCAGTGACATCAACAGAGGGGTGCTGACGTCAGCAGCGGGGGATGTTGGGGCCGCCGCTGCTGCTGTTGGTGCTGATGATGTTACTGCTACTGTTACTGCTGCTTCTGCTGCTGCTTGCTACTGCTGCTGCTATTGCTGCTATTGCTGCTGCTGCTGCTGTCGCTGTTGCTGTTGCAGCTATTTGCTGCTGCTGCTGCTGCGCTTACTGCAGATGCTGTTGCTATTGTTGTTGCTACTGCAGTTGCAGCTACATCTGCTGTTGCTGCAAGCTGCAGCAGCTGTTGTGGCTGCAACAGCTCACTATTGCAGCTGAGCGCTGTTGCAGCTGCTGCGTGCTACAGCAGCTGCTCGCTGCGGCTACGGTCTGCTGCAGCGAGCTACGGGGGTGGGGGAATTTTTTTGTTGCCTTTTTTCTTTTTCTTTGTCACAGCGTGCAACAGCCCATTGTCTGCTTCGAGCAGCGGGCTGCTACTCGCCTTAAAGCAGCCAGCTGCTACTTGCTGGCAGCAGCGGGCTGCTGCTCGCTGCTTGCTTGCTGCGAGCAGCAAGCAGCAGCAGCCGCGGCTGGCAATTGCCAGCTGCTACTCGCTACTGCTACTGCTACAGTTGGCCGCTGCTACAGCTCGCTACAACAGCTGCTACAGCCTGCTGCTGCTGTTGTATGCTGCTGCAGCTGCTGCGTGCTGCGGCTGCTGCCTGCTGTCGCTGCGGGCTGCTGCTGCAGGCTGCTTCTGCAGCGGGCTGCTGCTACAGCTGGCTGCTGTTGCGCGCTATTGCTGCTGCTGCACGCTGCTGCTGCTGCTGCGAGCTGCTGCTGCTGCGGGCTGCTACGAGCTGTTGCTTCTGCCTGCTGCTGCTGGTGGTGCCAGTCACTGCACCTGGGTGATGTTGCCGCTTGCGTCGTCGCCCACAAACGTCAGCCGCCGCCTGCCGCTCACCTCCTCGCGTCACGCGTGGGGATCAGTGCTGCCGAAAAAAAGTCAACAGCATTTCCCCTGGCCTAGTGGCCGTGGGAAAAAATCAGACGCCGCCACCTGGAGGGTCAATGCTGTCGGAAAAAATCCGGCAGCATTTCCCCTGCACCGGCGCATATGGGGGTCCGCCGGCATTGTCTAGCACCTGTTCACCAGTCTTCCGTTGCTGCTGCTACGCTCTGGCTCTGATACCAGAATGGAAAGTCTATGCAGCAGGTTGGGGCAGCAGCGTTATTGATGCAGCGTGCGGGCTTCCACGCTCGTTGCTTAAGTCACCTGCCCCCTCAGTCTGCTGATGTAGAGTCTAAGTCTGGAAGCTCTGGGTTTGTTACTCAGAAACACGCGCGCCAGAGTTAGCGCCACAAAGCAGATGAAAACTGATAGTAACTGATTAGGAATAAAGAATGAACAGCAATGGGGGACCCCTCCAAGTTCTAGCCCCCCCCCCTCCCCCCAGCTCTGTAGAGCTTGTTACTCAGTTCATCAGCCAATCAGAAAATAGCTAATTTCAGGCTGGCAAGTTTTCTCGGTGAGGCCTGCCAGACGGCCGACAGCCCAAAACCCGGGCGTCGTCCGTTTTGCCTGAAAACTGGACCATACCATGATATCGACGCTGCGAACGCAGCCATGCGGTCAGAATCAGCTAGAAAAATAGTAGCGAGGAGTTATGGCAGCCTGAACTCAGGCAGTGCCCACGACGGTTTATGCTGCCGAACAGGGCCATGCAACATGCAACAGGGACCCTAGGCAGCGAATGACGACGCAGGCACGACAGGACGCGCTGGACGCATGCAGACAGCGACTGCGGTGGCAGTGACGGCCGGCTGTGCGACCGCCGAGGAGACCTGCCGATGGAGCTGAGTACGTCGCTGGAGAGAGGAGGCTCCAGCGAACTGCGAGACAACTGAGAAGATTCCAGGAAGCTTCCCAGCCTTTCTGCTTGCTAGCCTGACAGCACGGGTCTCGCTGGTTGACACACAGGTCATGCAAGGGACAGCAAGGGTAGGGAGAGACACGTGCACTTGCATCTCAAGCTTCAACAGAAGTTAATGCAGAGAGAGATAACAAATGACAGGTCCACAACATAAATAGCCGCCGTGGCTCACAGCGGGTGGCGCACACGGCGGTGCCTGTCAAACCTGAACCGGCCCAAAACCATTGTTTTGGCCATAATTCTGCGCACAAGCGTCCAAACAGAGCGCCGTCTGATCCTACGGATGCAGGACAAAAAGAGAGACACAACGACTGGTCACACGCCTACGTCCGGGAACAGCCGGAGAGTGTAAGAAAACAAACATGTAAATCAGCCTGGCAGGGTTGTCCACCGAGAAAATCCTCAAGACCTCCAAACGTAGTCCGTGGGCTGTGGGAGCCCTCTGGTACACTGGGTAGGCTGCCAGGCTGCCTCCAGCGGGTGGAGCATCACCTCAGGGAACTCTGTCTCCAGCTGGGTCCGCCTCAAGGATCTGCACGAGCATGGACACGGCCGAGTGGTCACAACCAACTGTACAACTGTGTATGGCTCACAACATCACAACACTCCCCCATGACCCGATGGTACGCATGTCCATACACGTGCAGAACGCGTGCCGGTGCAACACAGAGTGCTCAACAGGGACCCGGACAATCACCCACTCTCGGACAGGGGTCGCAATCCGACGGAACGAACAGCCCGGAGGAACTTCCCACGTGCCAGTGCCTTGGTCAGGAAGTTAGCGCGCTGCAAGTCTGTGCCCACCCAGACGATGGAGATCAACTGCCGCTCTACCAGATCGTGCACGAAATGATACTCAACAGCGATGTGCTTCGTGCGTACGTGGAACACACCAGAGTTCTCAGCGATCGCGAGAGCACTCTCGTTGTCGCATCGGAGGATGATGGTAGGCACAGACTGACCCAAGCACTAGAACAACCGCTGCAGCCACACCGCCTGAGCGGCGCCAGCGCCCAGAGCAACATACTCAGCCTCTGAGGAGCTGCGAGCAATGCACCCCTGCTTGCCGCTGCGCCAAGACACAACGGTGCCACCAAGCAGGAACACGTAACCCGTGCGGCTGCGTCCATCAAGACTCCATGCCCAGTCGCTGTCGGTGTAGCCATCTACCACAACCGAGCACTGTCTCCGAAAGCAGAGACCGTGATACGGTGTGGAGACCACGTACCGGACGACTCGCAAAGCTGCGTGCAGAGTGCAAGCCTGAGGGGACTGACTGAACTGTGCGAGTAGGTTGACAGCGAACGCAATGTCGGGACGCGTGGTCGTGGCCAAGTACATCAGTGAGCCAATGATGCGCAAGTACAGGGTCACGTCTACGGTCTCGCCCAGATCGGCTGGGTCTGTCACCTTCAGGGCGTCCTGCCCGTCGAGAGTGATGGGTGACGAGGCGGCGGGAACAGCGCCAAGGAGGTCAGCAAACCGCTCCCCCACAACCTGTACATATCGTGCCTGATGGAGGAGGAGTGTCCGTCGACGACGATCACGCACAATCTCCATCCCGAGGAAAACAGCCGCTGGACCAAGGTCCTTCATCCTGTAGGCGGCCTACAGGACCGCCTTGGCCTCCTTCACGGCCTCCAGTGAAGGAGACGCAATTAGGAGATCGTCCACATACACCAAAATGGCAGTGAGGTGCTCGGTTGTCCGTCGGATGAAAAGTGACGGGTCGGCATCACTGTGGACGTACTCGGCCTGAGTGAGGGTGCGAGTGATCTCTCGGTTCCAGCACCGGGGCGACTGCTTCAAGCCATACAAGGCCTTGCGCAAGCGCCAGACCTTGTTGCCCTCGACCTCAAACCCATGTGGCTGAACCATGTAGATCTCCTCCTCCAAGGTGCCGTGGAGGAACGCATTGTTCACATCCATCTGGTGCAGCTCCCAGTCATGGTGAGCGACCACACCAAGCAGTGCGCGAGCTGTGGTCATGCGGCCAACAGGGGCAAAGGTGTCAGTGAAGTCGATCCCCTCAACCTGAGAGAATCCCTTGGCAGTCAAGCGGGCCTTATAGCGGTCCAGTGAGCCGTCACGCTTCACCTTCTTGCGGAAGACCCACTTGGCCTGCACGACCTTCCGTCCCTCAGGATGGTCGACCAGCTCAAAGACTCCGTGCTCCCGGATAGCCCTGAGCTCGTACTCACAGGCGGCCCACCACTGCTCAGCATCCTTCCCTGAGAGAGCCTCCTTTAACGTGTCTGGATCAGGGACCGTCAAAGGGGAACTCCGGGTGGCCAGGACACATGCCTCATGGGTCGGACGGATCGCAACTAGGTCAGCGGCAGCTGCCTGTGAAGCCTCGTGCTCATCAGCGATCAGCTGGTGCCCAATGGGACAAGCTGGGTGCACCTCCGTGTAGGTGCCTTGGACACTTAGGCCGAGAGCCTTTGTGCCAGGGTCACCACTGTGCACGCTGCGCGTGTGTCGTCTGGGTGGCGCAACCGCAGTCGAAGGTGCTCGTGAGGCCAGTGGGCGGAGACGCCCACCTGGTCCACGGGAGTAGCCCGAGTCTGAGCTGACCGACGGTTCTGGCACAGGGAGGGCAGGTGCTGTCTTTGGAGACGCTGCAGGCGTGGGCAAGATAGGCGCGGCAGGCGCGGGTGAAACAGGCGCTGCAGGCATGGACGAGACGGTCGCGGCAGGCGCGGGCGAGACAGTCGCGGCGGGCGCGGGTGAGGTAGGTGCCGCAGGCGAAGAGGCGGCAGGTGCAGCCCCGGCAGGCGAAGCAGGCGCTGCAGGTACAGGCGAAGCAGGCGCTGCAGGTGCGGGCGAAGCAGGCGCTGCAGGTGCGGACAAAGCAGACGCTGCAGGTGCGGGTGAGGCAGTCGCGGCAGGCGCGGGCGAGGCAGTCGCGGTGGGCGCGGGTGAGGCAGGCGCGGCAAGCGCAGGCGAGACAGTCGTGGTGGGTGCAAGCGGGGCAGGCGTAGAGACTACACGCCCGACAGCAACGATGGCCGGGTCAATGATGGCCGGGTCAATGATGGCCGGGTCAATGGTGGCCAGCGACGGTCCCACCCCGGAGGCACCCTGGACGGACTCACCCTGTGGGGTAGACTTCCCCATCCGACGGGAGGCCTCACAGGTGGGAACGTGAGACGCTGCCTGGGTGAGAATGGCAGACAGGTCGCGGTACGACAGTGCCTCAAAAAACAGCGGATCGCGCTACTCAACGATGCGGTGGCGACCCGTATCCCAGAAATGCCACGCTTTGGAGCGCGAGGAAACACCGAGGAAGGCACACATCCGGCCGCGCGGAGAGACCTTGGACCCCTGCTGGTCTTCGGTGTACCAGACACAGGCCAAGGAATCCCAGGCGCGAGCAAGCCTGAGGTCCGCACGGTGACCGAACCACAGGTCATACGGCGTGACGTGGTCCGGCAAGGGACCATGCGGGAGGCGGTTCCAGACCCACGTCATGTAGGCGAAGCCCTCGAAGGCGAAGGATTCCGGGAGACCGCACTCAGCGCGCATGGCGCGAACCGCGTCCTCCATGGTGCGGTTCCAGCGCTCGGACACACCGTTCTATTGTGGCGTAGCAGGGGCCGAGAGCTGGTGACAGATACCAAGCTCGGCGAAGTGAGTGGTCAGCTCACCGAGATACTCAGCAGCTGCCGCTGCTGCTATTTCTCGCTGATGGTGCTATTGCTCGCCCGGTCTACGGCTCCAAGTCGCCACACGGGCGGCCTCGGACCGGCTGCTGCTGCGCGCAAGGGCGCCAACAGCCTCAAGCCGTTGTGGCACGCTGCAGCTGCAGCACGAACCTGCCGTTGCGGTTTCTGACGCATCAGGATGATGGCATATGCGTCGCTGCGTGCTCTTGTCGCTTCAAGCAACTCAGGGTGGTGATGGGTCCAACCAGGACCTGCTGCTGCTGCTGTGGGCTGCTGCCACTGCTGCTGCTCACTACTGCTGCTGCAGCTGCTGCGTCTCTGCTGCGCAGCACGACGAGCACTGGCTTGCCTGCTCTGATACCATGAGAAGATTCCAGGAAGCTTCCTAGCCTTTCTGCTTGCTAGCCTGACAGCACGGGTCTGGCTGGTTGACACACAGGTCATGCAAGGGACAGCAAGGGTAGGGAGAGACACGTGCACTTGTATCTCAAGCTTCAACTGAAGTAAATGCAGAGAG
>SZWC01011718.1:0-12248 GCA_023375785.1 Penium margaritaceum
GAAGGCACATTCAAGGTGCTAGAGCATTATCCAAAAATGCAAAGAAAGTATCCTTCCTTCTTCCTTGATACGATAGATGTTCCTACACTTCCAGCCACTTCCACACCCTTTGAACGCGTGTTCTCACGTGGAAGACATTTCATCACTAATTTCAGGCACACGCTCACGTACTTAACAGTCAAAAGTATACTAACGATGAAGAGCTCGATTAATGAGTGCTTGCTACTTGACTTCCTGGTTTCCCCCATGGCATTGTCACACTAGAGTACGGGGAGGAGGAGATGTACATCAATGACTTGCGTTGCAAAGCTCGTGAGGATGGGCTTGTTGGTGCGGCATGTAAAGAGTTGGAAGGACTTAGCTTCCTCCTCTCCCTCCTCCTTATGGGAATGAGGAGGGAGAGGAGGAAGAGGATATAGAGGATGAGGATGACGATGCTACGGATGTTCCACAATAAGAGCATTGTGAATCGCAGCTGAGCATCTCGTAGTTTCCAACTTGCTCCTGTGGACGTGAAACTGAGCCGGATGGCCCAGTTACTAAGAATGGACAACTCCATGCTCTCAAACATTGCATGCATTCTTCTTACAACCGTGTAGGTGAATTCTTCATAAAACATTAGAGTGTGTTTCCTTTCTTTCTGTCAAGTTTGATTAATCTAGTTTTGAATGTACTTTCACTAATGTGATGATTGAGCAGTCAAGGTTGTGCTTGAATGTAGTGCACTAGGATTGTGAGCTTACATTTGAGTCGTGACCACATTAAGAGTGCTGTGATGCCCAAAACACATGACTCCAAGCAGTACATAACATCATGACATGTGCATAATGATCCGAACCCTAATCCTCATGTGAGGCATATACTAAGTTATGCCAATGGTCATGGGAAGGCTACTTTGTGCACATGTTTTAAAGGTGGTAAAATATGGGTATGAAAAAAAGGTTGGATTTTGAATGGACACAAAACGATGTGTGGAGATCCCTGGAATCCGTTGAGGATCCGGAGATCCTAAGGATCCGGGAACCTTTTTTGGGACTCGGGAATCCAATTCTTCCGTAGGATCCAGACTCGGGGATCAAGATCCATCCGGGGATATGAGAATCTTACCCAGTTTGCACCCTTAGCAACGAGACCCGCACCAACGCCTACGAGGCCCATGCCTAGGCCTACGAGGCCCGCGCCTGTACCTATGATGACGTGCCTGCACCTACAAGGCCCCTGCTGTGCTTAAGAGGCCCGTGCCTGCACCGACGAGGCTTGCACCTCCACCAAAAAGGCCTATTCTTGTGCTTTACGGTCCTCGTATACCCCTATGATGCCCACAACTATATCCACAAAGGCTACGCCTAATTCCACAAGGCTCACGCCTTCTCCTACAGGGCCCATGCCTACACCTACAAGGCTTGCGCCTGTGCCTACAAGGCCCATGCTTGCTCCTACAAGGTTCGTGCCTGTGCGTGGGATGCGAGCGTCAGCGCCTATGATGCCTTTTCATGTGCCTACAAGGTCCGTGTACAAGGCTAGAGGACCCACGCCTACACCTACAAGGCCCGCGCCTGAACCTACAGTGTCCACGATTGTGTATACGGTTGTTCTTTTATGTCCCCTTGGCTACTGGTATAGCTTAGCGGACAGGTTGGGCATGCACTGCTCCATTGGAGTAAGTCCCCCAAATCGAGTTTGTGGTGCACGTCCAAGCAAGATACAAGCAGTGTAGCACAATTGATAGCACGTTGGACTCAGGGACAACAAGTCTTGTGATCAAGCCTTCATGTGAGCAGGAAGGTTTTCTACTTTCCTGCACAAAGGAAGTTTCCTAGACATTTCTCCATGCATGATAAGGACGTGCCACTTGGCGGTCACTGGATATGCCCATTAGCGAGCTGCTGAGGTGGTGTGGAGTGGCCATCCTCCAAAAGTGCCACCACCCACACACCATAGATGCCAGGCCCGATACTATGTGTACCAGGCTCATTCCTCATTCTAATTATAAAATTTGGCCTTAGATGCTCCTCACAGAGCTGTCCATCTAAGGAACAGTTTAACAAAGACATTGGTTGGCCTAAGCCCCAGGTGTTAGTCTCTGACTAGCACCTTGCACAAAATTAACCAAGTGTCAAGTGGACACAGTTGCTAGCAACTGATTGCCTAGGAGCTACTCACTGTCGAACCATGATCTTGAGGGTGATATCTTCTCCTCGCTAAAATGCTAGGAGCCGACGGTAGGTGCCATTTTTTCGGCCCTGGTTTGTAGTCCATTTGTCTCGGGCTGGTTGACAAAAAGTTATGGGCCCACACTGAACAATTGAAAGGCACGCTTTGCTTAACTTTGGTACGTTCTCTCTACATGCACACGTCAACTCCATCGGCTCCATCAACTCCATTTGCTTCATCAGCTCCAACCGCTGGGTTCTCACTAAACACACAGGGACCAAGGACAAGCACTGTCCTTGGAGGCATGACCCTTGGATGCCAACCAAGACAAGCTCTGCCCTTGGAGGCAAGACCCTTGGTGTGCTTGTGTGAATTGTCTTCTCTGTTTGTAGGTAAAAATCAACTGGAGGGGTAAGCAAAGGACCTGCACCTTGAAACTGGTGGTAGACATCAGCCTACATTAGTCTCAATGTAGCAAAGATGAAGGAAAAAAAAGGGCAGCTAAAATGGTTAACCCAGTAGGAGCAGTGGAGGTTATTGTAGGGAAGTCCTTAAACTCAACAGCAGCTACCATAGGACAGACCACACGAGCAATCCTGAGTGCTGCCGCACTGCCGCAAGGTCTTGGACCCTTCGGAGGAATCCCCAATTTTTAAGGGAGAGACTTCTTGCTCTAGGGATGGCAATTCAAACTGAATATGAACGTGTACGGCTTCATCAAGCTTCTGAAGAGACAGGAGAAAATTCCTGCGGAGGACTCACCCAAGCACAAGGCATGGATGGAACAGAATGATGTTGCCATGTCATCCCTCACCAACGTGGTAGCCAAGAAGTACGTTCCCATCGTTGCAGAGTACACACTGGCTTCGGATGCTAACGCCAAGCTTAAGCACCAATCCACCTCCCGTACGAATAGATCCTACAACGGTTGATTAGCGTGTGGGTGAATGAGGGAGAATCCATCCCTAATTTCCTACAGAGGTTTGAAGGACTCCTTAGTGAGGCTCGCCAAATGAATTGGGACCTTGATGAAAACATGTCGGCCATGATCCTCCTCATGGCGCTACCGGAGAGATGGAGCTCAAGGATTACTGTCATGGGCGGATGAAGGAGGATGACCTGATGTATGCGCCAACGTCCGAGTACATGCGAAATAAGGCCATTTGCCATAGTGGCAGTGAGGCAAACTTCTTAGCATGCGCAGCACGCTATGGTGGCTCCGAGAGCAAAGGGTTGGCCTTCGGTCAAAACAGTGACAGCGGAAGCGATGGCGACAAAGGCAACAATGGCGACAAGGCTCCCAAGAGACAACTACTACAACTACGATGAACCTGGACACGGGACAAGAGAGTGCAGATCTCAAAACAAGGAAGATGGTGGGAGCATTGGGAACAAAGGCAGAAAAAGGGGTGGCAAAGAGGCCACCAACATGATGGCTTAGAGTACACTGCTGGCAAAGGGAGTGGCGTTGCTCAGACCAAGAGCCGTCGGGCTCGACTCCAGCACCAACCATCACTCTAGCAATGACCAGGATGGAAATGTCTACATGAGCCACACTGAGTGGTGGTTCAGATGTGCAAATGGCAACATTTTAAACACGGAGGACGTGGGGATACAAGCTGGTGAGCATCAACCTCAATGGTGCCGAGAAGGATCTGCACCTATGTGGCATTGCCCTTGTGTGCGGCAAACCTCTTGTCCATGTCAAGAATCAAAGAAAACGACATAACGGTGGTGTTCATACAAAAGAAGGTAATCATCGTCAAGAATGAGGACATCAAGGTCCTGTACACCAAAAAAGACCTCGTAGCACACGTTCCACAAGTTGACGCGCTCTACGTACTACAGAAAATTGTGCTAGAGAGCTCTGAAGACAAGGGTCATGTAGGTGCGGCGGAGGAAGTGGTCTCGACACAAACGCATGAGAACACACCAACGATGACTCAGAAGGTGTCCTCGCTTTCCAATGACAAATACTCTGAGCTGTGGCGTGGAAGCTTTGGGCACGTTGCAAGGAGCATGCTCCAAGGCATGCAACAACGGTAGTTTGTCCATGGCATGGAGGGGTGCTCGGAGGATGCGCCTGGGTGTGGCAGCTTGTACGAACCTTGCCTCTAAGGCAAGACAACGAGAAAGCGCTTTGAGCGGAACGATTGCCTTGCACAAGCTGTCTTGGACCTTATTCATTTTGATGTGTGCGAACCCTTTCACATGGCATCGAATGGTGACCCAGGTTTTCCTGCAGCCGCATGACCACAACCGCAATATGTGGATATACTTCCTCAATGGGAGAGGTCAAGGAGAAGCTCCACGAGTTTGTCGCCATGGTTGAGCGACAGACCAGAAAGACGGTCAAAGCACTGCGAAGTGACAATGCTAGAGAGTATGAGGCATGCAAGTGCTGGCTATGACAACGCGGCATTGACCATCAACCCATGACACCCTGCACGCCACAGAGCAATGGTGTGGCAGAACGCATCAATCAGACCATCCTTGGCATGGTGCACAACATTCTCTTCGATTCGAAACTCCCACCACACTTGTGGACGGAAGCTGCAAGAACACCATGTTATCTCATCAACGTAACTCTTGCAGCTGCTCTGGGCAGGCGCGTCGAGAAAGGACAAGCAGCAGATGAAGCCACAGGAGGTGTGGTCGGGAAAGAAGCCTGACGTATCACACCCACAGGTCATTGGCTAGGCCGCATGGGCAAATATCCAGGCAAGCGAGGGTGGTGGAAAGCTGGATGCGAGAGCACAGAAGTGTGTTATTGTAGCGTACGAGCCATTTTTAGGATTAAGAATGGCCGTTAAACAGTTATCGGGTACTTCGGGTACTCAAGGCTCAGGTTTTGAGGAGCCAAAGACCGGAAAAACATAATGGGCTAGAGTCTGGTTCGACTCTAGTCTAGAAAACATCCACGGCCAGATTCAAGGTGAAAGGAGTGTAGTGATGGGAAATCCATCGCGTCACTCCTCCTCCCTTCTAGTTGGCCGCTAGGGTCCTGTTTCCACGTGGCAGTGCCACGTGGAACGATAGGGTATTAGGATGTATGTTTACAAAAACGCCCTATGACGACTACGTCCATTTGTGGTGCAGTTTGTCTCAGCCAAAATGGCTGAGGCTTCCATTCCCTCTCCCTTATGGGACCACACTTTCAGAGGGCCTACGTTTTGAGTTCAGAAGTTAGTAGCAAAACAACCCACAGTTGTTGCATTGGCATCAGAGCCAGCTTCCGCAAATCACCTCTGAAATCGGATCCGTCTGTCTGTTGGATTGAGCCTTGGAGTGACGCCGTCCGTCAAACGTGATTTAGAACGATGGGTTTTTGCTCTCTATGGCCGAACGCCACCCGTCGTCGAACACAGCCCATTCGATTGCCAATAAGCTTCGGTTGAGCTTACTCCATAGTCGGGAGTGCGAAAAAAGAAAAAAAAGCAGACATCGGCAAGGGCCGGTGACTGTCGGCACACCAAAACGTCGCCTGACCGGACGGGCACTCATCCACCTACGGCCTACGGCAAGCTCTCAGAGAGCTCGTTGGGAGCCTGCCGAGAGGGAGCTGCCTTTCTCCCCTCATGCCGACGGGAGGGGAAGGGAGCGAACCTCCCTCCCCCCCCTCCCCCCCTCCCTCCCGTTGTTCATAGAGTCCAACGAGGAGGGGGAGAGTGTTCACCACCCCCGCCGGCTTGTCTCACATGGGCCGACGGTCCATCGGGGAGGAAATGGGGCCTCTCTCTCCCCCACCCGTCTTCAGCGGGCCGACAGCCCCAACGGAAGAGGGAGGGGCGTTGTTCCCCCTCTCTCCCGTGCGGAGGGAGGCCGACGGCCCTAAAGGAGAGGGACGGGTGTTACCCCCCATCTCCCCCTTGCGGAGGGGGCCGACAGTCCCAGAAGAGAGGGAGGGGCATTCGCTCTCCCTCTCTCCCTTGCTGAGCGGGCCGACAGCCCCAACGGAAGAGAAAGGGGTGTTACCCCCCCTCTCTCCCTCGCAGAGGGACCGACAGCCCAAGAGGAGAGGGAGGGGCGTTCGTCTCTCCTCCCTCCCTCAATGAAAGGGCCGTCAACACCAGAGAGAGAAGGGTCGTCCCACCCTCTTTCCCTTGCTGCCGTCAGCTAGGAAGGAAGAGGAGGGAGGGACATTCTCCTCCCTCGTTCTCGGAGCCGAGGACCCCAAAGGAAGAGGAGGGGGTGACGTTTCCCTCCCCCTCTCTCCGATGTCTAAAGGCGAATCGACAGCCTAAGAGGAGGGGTGTTTCCCCTCCTCTCCCCCGCCAGAAGGAGTCAGAGACTGGAGAGGAAGCTTCCTCCATCCATGTCCGTCGAAGGACAGTCGACCCCAACAGACGCGACAACAGCCGAGTAAAAACTTTGACATCATCTGAGGTGCGCAAGTGGCGCAGCCGGGTACTGAGGTCATTATGAACCAGGAGATCATGGTTCGGCTTCTATGATGCTAGTTCCTTTTTCCGTTTCCAGGCCTAATGGCTGGCCGACAGAATTGAAGATAGCATCCTCGATTGAACCCGGTTTTGACCGCCGTAGAAAGCGGCAATGAGCTTCATCTGAGCTCTGTAATATTTTGAAAACTTCTCAAATATTGTTTCAAGATTTTTTCCTGCTTATGGAAAATGGGAATACCAATTGTTTTCCCGATGCACCACCGGATGATGCTTGGAAGATTCCAAGCATAAGAAAAAAAAAAGGACACTCGATGTGCTGAAATTTTGTTCGTTTTCATGAATCCTCAAGTTGAGGAGTTCTATGTTGACCGTTTAAAAAATGTTTGGAACGGTGAAAACTTTTGTGGTCAAGTTGACTGTTGGTTTTTATGCAAAACTCTTAAAGCTCTGGTTGAGCTCTTCCAAAAATCAGCAGTTATGATTTTCTCCTTCTTTTCCATTTCAAAGCACAAAAGGGAGGAAAACCGATAGTTTTCCATGTCCTCGGCGGAATTCACTTGGAAATATTTCAAAACAAGAATTTTAGCACCGACCGTGCCTAAATTTCCATGGATTAACCTCAAAGTTTGGGGTTTTTTGGTGAGAAAACCCAAAAGGGCTGACCTTTCAAAGCCACGACATGGCTCAACGCGGATTGTACATGCGCTTAACAATTCTGTTTGCACATAAGAGCCACTACGGCACTACATTGTTTAACCACAATGGTGACGTACATCGAGACGCGTTCTCGATTTTAAATAACGTAACAAAAGCACCATACGTGTTGTTGCCTCTCGACAACTCACCCACTCGCCGTACTCATGCAAAATGTGCAAATAGCATGAAACAAGTGTTGCTTGCACGGTTACACAGGGGTCGACCACATCATCGACGGAAGTGCCGATTGCACCACGGGAAACAGCACATGTGCTACTTGTAAATTATTTTCGTTTTGTCGGTATCGAATACACCGATAGTGCTACTTCCAGTTGTACCTTAATCACGGATGCCGAAAGAATCCGTGATGCTAGTGCCGAACGCACTGCTCTTGGTCTACGGATATACGACCAAAACAAATGCCGATTTTGTATTCACACGGGTGTCGAATGCACGAAAGATGCTGTGTAAGTCATTTGTAAATGGATTTCGACAAAACAAGAATGTGAGTGCCGATCGCACTCAATAAACACATGCGATGGTGGAAATCCACGTGTGATGGTCGATTGACAGATGCCGGTTGCACCTGGGATACGACCAGCATGGAAAATGCAATTGTAGCGTTCACACAAGCGTTGAACGCACGATCACCATGATGTTGAATGCATGGTCAATGAGTGCGTTGTTTAGATCGTTGACACAAGTGTCAAATGCACCATTGTCATAAACGTCGATTGCACGATCGACAAAAGCTATGGGTTGCACTTTTGTCATGGGTGCCGAATGCACCACTGATACAAGTGTAGAACGCAATACGGCCCTGATTTCCGGTTGGATTTTTTATGCTAGTGTTGATGGTACAAAACATGTTAGTATATGCAGATTGCACCGATAACATGGGTGCCGATCGCACCTCATTGTACCAACTAGCAAGAACTAGCAAACTCGTTGCCTCGTCAGGCTAGCTTGCGATAGACCACCAAAACGAAAGCATACGATCCATGCGCGAAGTGGTTCCATGGACAAGTGCATCGAGTGCGCTTTTCGAAGCGCCAAAAACATGTCGTTTGACAATTTCAAGGCATCTCGATGAAGTCGAGGATGGTCATACTATCGAATTCTTCACATAGAGAATCGACATGCATTACGGACGGCTATAGTGACCAGATTTATGCCCGAAAGGCGTCGCAAAAACACGATGATCTCGATCGTCGCCAACAGTGACGACCATTGGATATTATAAACTTTTCCCTGCCGATAGCAACTTGGAAAAGTACTTCCAAAAGAAGTACGAACCAAATTTTCACATATGTGACAAGGACAATTTCCTCAGATTTGTACCATGCTAAAAGTGGACGAACTCCTCCGTTTCCAGAGGTGATACAAGAACCCAGTCGGTTGAGCACCAATTCCAAAAACAAATAGGGCTTACATGACTGCAAGAGGTCGGCAAACATGACCAAGTGCCGGAGATGACCCACTTGTCATTGGATCATGGTATGCGATCCATGCCACTGTAATTTAGCCACGTGCAATAGGGTACACGGCATGCGTGGAAAACGTGTACGGCATGCACAAAAACCTTATCCACTAACTGTCTGTGCGTCGATCGTGACATCAAGTTATGGATAAGTGTCGGAAGAATTATCACAACGGTTTTGTGATGTTTGGACAAGCTGACGATATCAGCTGAGGTTTTCGAAAACAATGGCGACACCATTTCTACCACACAAGTTGTTTGGTGGGCATAAGACGTGTTCTACATCGATCGCACGTCCCATTGTGCTACAATGTTCAAGGGCAAATGCCATCGTTTCATGACTGAGCCCGTGTCATGGCTATGTCATGAGGTGTGAAACAGACCTGGTGTGTTAGCAAGCCAACATCAATCCTCATTAATTGACATCACGTTGCTTGTACACAGTGTGTACTGGATGCATCGGTACCTTTCAAAGGTTCTGTGCATCATTATTCATGGCCATTGCAATCATTGGTCCGTGTCTGAATGTGTCGAGGATGATACCCTTAAATATATACTCAATGGCGAAGCCATTGACATCATATCACTCGGTAAGTGATGGATACAAATCATGGTTCTCGGCTGGTACCGACGATAAAAAGTATGAGTGTACCGATAACCCACTTCAAAAAGACAAAGATAATTGTCAGAGGGGGTTGTAACTGCACCAAAGAGGGGCGGAGACTCTTCTATGGGTCCTCAACAGTTTAAGACGCCACAGTGCGTTGGTTGAGGACTACAAGAGTCACTCTCTGGCATTAGAAAATAACGGGATGTCAGATTTGAACAAATTTGAAGGAGACACCTTCAGTCTATCATCACTCGATGAGTGAACATGTCATGGACATTGATAGAAAAAGGTGCAAGAACCGATGTTGCTGACACGAGTTCTCCCACAGTTATGTGAAAACTCCATTTTGAAGAAAAGCGAACGACACTCCTTTTCTACTAATGGAGTTCCAAAGTACTATGACGATCCCATAGCTTTCTACAAACCAACTATGACATTGTTGGGATCACAAAAAGGTCTAGGTTTTGTGTCTAAATCCGATGACCATGGAAACAATTTATAAGCCGATCGCTTTATGCTAATAATCTGTTAGCATCTCCATCTTGGATGTCCGACCGACCACATTACGAGTCATAATCAACATTGAAATAAAACAACGACCGGTGTGTCGTAACCAAATGTTGATGTGAAAGGAATCTTCAAGATGGGCCTTGAGAAACGATATTTCTCATCAGATTCTTTCGATTCTTTAAGAAACTCCTCAAAGTTGATGGCATCATGACACGATACACTAGTCGAGTACGTCACGCTCTTCAAACATCAAGCGGATGGACTCCGATTATGCCAAAGATGTGGCATAGCACCGCATATGCAATATGGATGTGGAAAATAAATCCAACATCCGACTTGTTGAAACCCAACCCATCTCCAGGAGAGATCATATTGACTACGATGTAGTCGAACCATGTTTCACTGACCGGCAAGGTCATGGTGAAATGACTCAATTCCCTTGGTTTTCAGGGTGGTTTAGTTGATGTACATTGCCGAATGCAAGTATAGTATGTTTTTGGATGTCGCTACAGTGATATCTAAAACTGTGGTGGTTTGTCAGATGTCTTTGATGAGGGCGATACCCTCTACATGTGCCTCGGATACGGCATATGAAAAATACTCTATTGAGTGGAAGCACTTAATGTACACAATAGAAGACATTGAAGCAACACGGATTGTTGCAACTTGGCAAACGCAATCCATTGGCGGGTTCTCGAATGGGACCCTTGGACACGATTACATAATCGTGAAAGAAAAATTTCAGGAACTAGTTGTTCCAGGATCACTCGGTGTGATTCGGAAGTGTTCGATCACAATCACATTGAATTGACACCCAAAAGGCGTTCTTCCAACGTATACCGCAATGATTATGATCATGGTACACCCATTAGGTGAATACCATACAATGAACACTTTGTTCGTGGATTAAATCCATGGTCGTTGAGATCGATTATCTCAGCTAACCTAGCTCAAAAGCAGTGTGCTTTTGACAAGGACGTGAGCGGCAGACTACGGTACCCATTTCATACAGAAATGAGGGGATGATGGTTGAAACCAAGATCATCTAGGTCGGAGCATTTTTGTGTCTAATGATGGATATTGACGACAATTGCGTGTGCCAGACAACCAATGCCGTTTCCTTCAAAGATTAATGCAATATTTGAAAGGAAATACATGTGTGCTCAGCAACCATGTCTTAGGACCTTGGTGCCTCCCAACCCTAAGATAAAGCTGGCATGCAAGTTGCATGGGCTTAGTGGAGCTTGGTTGAGTTCAGCCAACCAATCCACAGGTGCTGAAAGAGGTCAGGTAGACCTATGCATGGTCATGAATACGTGGTTGCAAACCGAGAGGACTGATGTCTGGATCTTGGATTGTACGTATTAACAATGTTGTGGGGAGGTACCACCTCGACAATAACCCTCTGGAAGAGATCATGTCCGAACGACATGGAAAGTGTTGTATGGACCAAGACAGTTTTCACGGGGACGCCCGGTAAATTGGTCGCAGGGACGCTCCTTGCAAAGGGGGAGGAGGCGTCACCAGAACAGCCTACTGCACACATACCACACAGAATGTGGGAAAATTCATCCTATGTACCCTCTTCCAATCTGGCAAGACATTGTTGACAGTGTACGTCCAAAAAGGCATCGACCATGCCATCGATACACACGTGTGATGAGTCTTTGGTGAAAGCTCACCAACACTTGTAAATAACGTACAAGGATTGTACGTGTCCCATCTTGGTAAGAGCCAGGGGATCACGCGATAAACATTGGATGTTTTACGCAAATGGCAATAATCATAAGAACCACAAGTGTGTGATTGATTGTGCGTGAACGTGACGCAACTGTGTTGCGGATGACAAGAGTTCACACGTGTGATATTGTTTACGCTTCTTATTGCATGGTTTGCATTCTGAAGTATGCGATGATCAAACCTCCGTTAGCAAGACAAACCGGGACGGTTGGAAGCAAAGGGGGGGGGTAGCTTACAAGCCATTTTTAGGATTAAAAATGGTCGTTAAATAGTTATCGGGTACTTCGGGTACCCGAGGCTCAGGTTTCGAGGAGCCAAAGCCCGGAATAACATAATG
Organism: Penium margaritaceum; assembly: GCA_023375785.1. Lineage (NCBI taxonomy): Eukaryota > Viridiplantae > Streptophyta > Zygnematophyceae > Desmidiales > Peniaceae > Penium > Penium margaritaceum. Next base: position 11,931 of record SZWC01011718.1, read on the forward strand.
GGCTAGAGTCTGGTTCGACTCTAGCCTAGAAAACATCCATGGCCAGATTCGAGGTGAAAGGAGTGTCACGGTGGAAAATCCATCACGTCACTCCTCCTCCCTTCTAGTTGGCCGCTAGGGTCTTGTTTCCACGTGGCAGTGCCACGTGGAACGATAGGGTATTAGGATGTATGTTTACAAAAATGCCCTATGACGACTACGTCCATTTGTGGCGCGGTTCGTCTCGGCCAAAATGGCTGAGGCGACCATTCGCTCTCCCTTCTGGGACCACACTTTCGGAGGGCCTACGTTTTGAGTTCAGAAGCTAGCCGCAAAACA
>SZWC01011718.1:46664-63108 GCA_023375785.1 Penium margaritaceum
TTGACCTGTCTTCACTTAGGTGACCTAGTTGACAGGTTGCAGCTATTGGTGGGTAGTTTAGTTCAGTTCAAGTGAACTTGGGAAGGAGCGTGCGAGATCGAGCTCGCTGCTCGCTCGCTCGCTCCTCCCCACCTGACGGCTACCACCTCATTGTTTTGTCACCCGTTGTTTTTTCTAACTAACACATGCGTCTTAACTTCTACGCCAACACCATTGCTCGCTTGGTGTCTTCCAAGCCTCACCTCAGCTGCTGCTTACTTGTCTAGCGCAGCAGCCTACAATGCCCACTCGCAAGTTTTAGGGACTCCTGTACATCAGGGACGTAACACACCCTCCCCCCACTCCCCCCTCTTCACCAGCAATGCCCCAGCGCGCTAGTAGACGTGGGCCGACGACAGCGAAAGGAGCCATCCATCAAGTGATCCACGTCCCGGAGGTCATCGTAAGGCTCCCATTTGTTGTGCCCGACGTCACAGCCGTGCCACATGACCAGGTACTCGAATGTATATCCACAACATCTATGTCCAAGGATATTTCCAATCACATCCTCCGTATCCTCGTCGACTTGTAGAAGAGGTATAGGTACGATGTTTCGACCACGGAAGTCCGTACTGGGATCCTAGCATTGCTTGAGCTTGCCCTGTGGAAGGCAAGGTGGATCGCCATGCGTTCAGGGAGTCACAGTCGAGCGTCGACACGAATTTGCATTTGCTCTATCTGAAACGATCCCAACCAGCGGATAGGTAGTCCTATCACAAACTCCACGGTGTTTTCAATACACGACTCTGTGGGAAGAAAGAGTGGTAGGAGAAGTCACGGTGGCCTCGTGCAACCAGATTTTTGCTACTAATAGGTGTCACACAACTTGTAAAATTGCTGCCACGTTAGCATGCATCCTATCCCAACAATAATAGTTTGCTAACTTCTTGATGTTGGAGTGAAGCAATGACTCCGCTGGATTAACGCTACAATTGGGCGCAGTCGTTTCTTGGTTTGAAGGTTCTTACAAACAGTTACGGAATTGTATGTGACATACCGGGAAAACTCCTTTTGGGAATTTTTTCACTGTCCAAGCCAGTTGAATACTGGTTTACTAGTATCCAAAGCATTGCGTTTAGGAGTGGTAGTGTAAATAGTTATGTTGGGAAGTCCAAGAGAAGAGTGACCCCCTCGGTTTCTTGAACTACGTTGGACGAGTGAACAACTGCCCCGAACGAGGCAGGTTGTAGGATGCAACCCTACAAGGTGTGCACGTGGCATTGTCCAGCCAGTACTGAGGTCGTCTGAGCCAGTACACGACCTCATTGATGATTTACTACATCATCAACACGTCGTCCAATGCAAGACGACGCTTTATTGCATCAGAAGGCAGTACTGTTGAGACTGCTACCTACAAGCACAGGGGACTAGAGTCAACCAAGAGCAACAGTATACAAGGAAGGGCTTGTAGCGATCACATTTTATCTCCGCATCCAGTGTCAGCTACCCCCACTACCATCGCAAAATCAGCCTTCTAACTTTTCACTGAGTTCTAGATATGGCTGAAGTTCTCCTCTGTCAACCCAGTGAGCCTGGCAATACCGCCAACTTGGCTGGGAGGCGGCCTGACTTCTTAAAGGCCTGTCCACCTGCATCACATGCCAAGACTCTTGTCTAGGGTTGGACACCTGGCAAGACGTTGTGCCCAGCTTGGGCTGGGAACAGAGTCAGAGCTTTGTGCTGCACATATGTTGTAGTGAGGCTAGTACATATCACTACTCTACATGCACTTTTGTATCTTCACAATACAATCAAATTCCCACAAAAAAAGTCAAGTTTTTGCACTTTGTTGTTTTTTGTTTACAGCATGTACACGTCTATCTAGACACATGAGGTCCTGTCACGTCAGCAAGGCCTACTCAGGCTTTGTTGTCAGTGTGAAGAAATTCAACATGGTATCAGAGCCAGGTTGTACTTGTAGCTAGCACAGTAGCAGCAGCGACATAGTAGGAATAGTAGTAGGTTGAGACGCTCTCTGTTGTCTCTATACAAGCGAGTGGGAGAAGGTTTGGTTGTTGCATTCACCTTGCAGTTCAACCTGCACATTGCACAACCATAGAGGTTCTAATGACTGGCATAGAACCTGGAAACCAAGGGGGAGGTCCTCCTCCCCTTGACAATCAAGGGGGGGGGGGTCTCTCTCCCCTTGACAATCAATCAGTTCTGGATGGTTCACGCATGGGTCAAGAGCAGGGACGCCATGTTGGAGATCACACACAACGGCAGGCAGCAGAAGCGCAACGCTTGGCAGAGGAAGTGCAGTGGATGGCATAGCAAGAAGCATTGGCGCGTCAAGTTGTGGAGGAAGAACGAGAGGCATTGAGGTAGCAACATGGAGCCCAAGAGCTAATTTGATAGCAAGAGCAGCTGACACATGCGGCTCAAGCATCACACACATAGCACTTGCAACAATCGCATGCAGCGTTTGCAGTAGAGAATGCACAACTTCAATAGCAGCTAGCTCAATTTCAACTGCAGCAGCAACACATGCATGAACACATGGTCCAGCAACAGCGGCAACAACAAATTTTGCAGCAAGTGCAATTGCAATGGAAAAAACAGTCACAAGCATCTTTTGCCCATGGCTCTTAAGCAAATCCTCCACTTATCTTCCAACTAGCTATCTCCCAGCAAATGCAACCTAGAGTAGTTGCAAATGGAGGTGTGCAACAACATTTCCTGGCACATTCTCAAGTGATGCCAAGGGTGCCACCATTGGCATCACACCAACAGGCTCAACTGGCAGTTATGCAGCAAGCCTATGGGGCTCAGCCTACAATAGCTATAGGAATGGCTTAAGGTCAGCTGTTCCTAGTTGCACCCATGCAACAATATCCAGATCGTGCCCAACCATTGGCAGGACAAAGAATCTCGTTCCAACGTCTGGAGATCACAGCGCCCATAGCAGCAGCATCCTTGGAGCTGCAAAAGATCAAGGTCGAAAAGTTCGACGGAGAGAACTTCCCACACTGGGCGCACAAGTTCAAAGAGGTTACTCACATTCATTGCCCAAGGGAGTTTTACAACGGGGAATACTCGCCGCCACCATTGGGGTCATCACCACAAGTGGTGGTAAGGTTCAATTACTTCACCAAGGCTGCGTACATGGTGCTGGATAACCAGCTCACTCCTCGTATCCAAAAAGCAATCATGATGTTCAAGGGGCTGGCTCAATTGCTCGGCATTCTTGGTCTTACTTACTCAAGGCCCAAATGGCTGCAGGTTCAACCTCCAAGTCTCAGCTTCTTATAGAGGTATCGCACATCAACCTCAGGAACTTCAACCAAATTGAGGACTACATAAAAAAAGCAAATTCCCTACGCGATTAGCTTACAGTAACGGATGCTCTAATATCAAAGCCCGTCTTTATAACCTTCCTTCTTAGTGGCTTGAAAGGAGATTGGGAGAGTGTAAGGCATGTGCTGCAGTTCAAGCAAGAGTCGGAGTTGACTGAGGCATACATGTGCAAGACGTTGCTCATGGAGCACCACGATCGGAAACTTGTGAAGGAGAAGGCTGGGATTTTGTCCAACACACCTTTTTGAATGGCAAGTAAAGCCCATGTCAACGCAGCTCATTCATCGTGGAAGAGCCAACCCATGTTGAACTAAGAATTTCCCAGGTTACAGCCCAGCCGAGTCCAAACGACAACTCCCGCAACGCAAGTGACCAACGCAAGGGATCACGACATGCTATAGAATGCCATTATTGCAAGAAGATTAGCCACAAGAAAATAGACTACAGAAAGCGGATTGTGAATGAGGCACTGGTAAGGAAGCAAAAAGGCTACCAACGCAAAAATCCTGGAGATAAAGGGAAGGAGAAGAAAGAAGGTGATAAGGACACAGAGAATCTGGCATCTACAAAGAAGGACAACAACGGAGGAAAGGAGAATTTTGATTACTCAGCATCCGTGTTCCAACTGTGAGATGCGAAGAGCAACGGCCTCGTTCGCTCACCGTATGTCTGCTACCTCAACAGTGGGTGTACATTACACATCAGATTTTGACGGATGCTATCTCCATGTAACGGGTCGAGTCTCCAGCTCCTGCTCTGAAGTCGTCGTCGGAGTTCGCAGAATGGAGTTCTCAGCCCGCGTCAAGGGTTTGTCCCTTTGCAGGACTGAGGGGCAATCGTCATCAACGACCCCGAGCAGGGAGACTCAAATGTTTCGAGTCTCCAGAGGCCCATTTCCGTTTTTAACCCTACCCCTGGTTTTGGGACCAAAACCGGGGGTTTCTACATTGAACTCGTGTGTTCGCATGAGTTATTTTGTTTATTTTATGTCAAAGTTGGTCGTAAACGAACTTCAATTTACGTTTCGTTATTCAGGCACGAAATTGTTGCGTGCGAGGCACGTTGGCGATTTTTCGCCAGTCCTCTCGTCCTCACCCTCGCTCTCCCTATCCCTCATCCTCGCTCGCTTGTTTGCAAGGAGGGCAAGGGGGGGCGAGGGCACGAGGCCAAAAGGCCTCGCTCTCGAGGCCCTCGTGGCCCCTCAGCCACTGATCGGGCTGAGGTCGCGATCAGCGGCTGGCCGGTGGCCGGCCGGTCGCCGGCCGTCTAGCCGGCAGGCAGCGAGCTGGCCGGCGGCCAACGAAGTGCTGGCCGCCGGCCAGCCCTCGCTGACGCGAGGGGTGGTGCCCAACCACCTCTCGCTTCAGCGGGGAGGGAGGGCCGCACCAGCCCTTCCCCTACATTCTTCCCCACTTCTTATGAACCGTCCCGGTTCATGAACAACAAGTAGGATTGTCAGTTAGTGAGTCTTCAACATTGTGAAGTAAAATTAATAATTTCAATCACCAGCTAGACATGAACACGGATGTGGTACTTGGACCTAAGGTGCAGCTTGTAGGTCAGCACGGCTAGCGGTCACCCCCTTATAGGCTGGAGCGTTTGCGTGACAACCTTGTTGGGCGTCCCCAACGTCCTATGGTCGCTATCCATGAATGCTTCCTTGCGGGAATGTTGTTCATTTTTTCCGCATTCAGGTGGTACCTCCTGCCGCGCGTCAATCTGTGCGAGCTTCAAGCTTGCTCCTGTACTCGTTGACCACCCCTATGGGCGACCCAGATTCGGGCTCCCATGAATTATGTTCTAGTCCACAACCGGCCCAATCAACTAGGTACTCCCTGACAACGCGCGACCGAAGAGTATGCTCTTGATGCTAGAGTAGGCGAAGGACCTCGTATTGGCCGTCGGCAGCAAGGACTGCTGGCGATGGCTCAACGGTTCGGTCTGCCGTGTATGGAGCTAGCAAGCTCACATGAAAACGTCATGTATCTTCATACTCGGCGGAAGTAGCAATCGGTATGCCACTAGCCCGATGCGTGCCACAATAGGAAACGGCCCAATCATCTTCGGTAGAAGTTTTCTTGCCCCTCGCGACTTCAGCCAAAGGTTTTTAGTACTAAACAACACGTTGTCACCGATGTCAAACGAGACCTCCCGGCGACCTTTGTCGGCATATGCCTTTTGTCGCTGTCGAGCTGCTTGAAGGTGACCATTCGCCTCCTGTAACAAGGAGTTGATTCGCTCGGCAAAGGATTCAGCGGAAGGAACCTGCCCTCCTATACTCCCACTCTTCACCAATGAAGAGGGTACCACTGCATGCGGACCACTGTTCAATACGAACGGTGTGAAGTGTATGGAATCGTTCACCGCAAACTCTGCCGGTGCTAGGCATTCTTCCCAATCATGCATGGCGGGGTCCACGTACATGCGCAGCATCTGCTCTTGAGAGTGATTCATGCATTGTATTTGTCCGTCGGTTTGAGGCTGAAATGCTGTCAACATTTGTGACTCACTGCCGAAGTACTCGTGCATCTTTTGCCAAAATGTAATAGCAATTTTTTTATCTCGATCGGAGATAATGCGCAACGGTAAGTCGTGGTACTTTACGACACCCTCAAAGAAGAGACGAGCGGTCTCCTCCGCATTCACGTTAGTGGTTGTAGGAATAAAGTACGTCATCTTTGTCAAAAGACCCACAACCACTAGTATTGCATCGTGGCCACGGGCAGTGTCCGGAAGACCAGTAATGAAGTCCATGCTGACGCACTCCCATGGAGTCCCAGAATGGGAAGCTATTGGAGGAGTCCAGCAGGATTCTTGTTACCAGCCTTATTTCAAAGACATGGATCGCATGTCATGCAATACTTACGGACATCAACACTCCATCCTGGCCACCAATAGTGGTGCGAGAGTGCCTATTCGGTCTTTCTGGGTCCCACATGACCTGCGATCGACGGGGCGTGGAACTGGGAGGTAACTATTGCTCGAAGGTCTCTCAAATTTGGCACAACAACTTGTTCTCCGTGCCAGAAGATTCTTGTGGCCTCCACCAAGCCGTACTTGTCTAGATTTTGAAATTCTTGAAATCAAGAATCCACACAGTATCCCATCCGGATCCTATTTACAAAACAGGATAATGGATAATATCTCACGGTGGTTGCCGCAGAGGTATAAGGGGATCTGGTGATTGTACTGTTGTTGTTGCAATGGCCATAACACACCTAGCGACCTCGTTGGTTGTTTCAACTTCCAAAGGCTGTCGGCTTAGTGGATCTGCGACATTGATGCGTCCTGGCCGATATTCCTACGTGAACGAGAATCGGCTCAGGTATTTGCTCCAACGCGCCTGTCATCTTGACATGTTTGGTTGCATTTAGAAAAACACCAATGGATTATGGTTCGTCACGACCGTCACACCCCCTTCAGCACCCTCGAGGTAGCAACGCCACATCTTGAATGCGTGTACTACCGCAAGGAGCTCTTGATCCAAAATCATGTACCGCGTTCCCGCGCAGATGAGTTTCTGGCTCTCATACGCAATTGGGTGCCCGTTCTGCATGAGGACAGCTTCGATTCCTACTACCGACGCATCACATTGCACCTCCCATGATTGTGATGGATCCGTAAGAGCTAGGACGGGCGCCGTGGATAGAAGCTCTTTGACTTTGAGAAAATTTTCTCGTAATCAGATGTCCATTCCCAACGCACGTCTTTTCGTGTGAGCCTGGTTAGTGGTGCTACCAAGGTCCAATACCCTTGCATAAACCGTCGAAAGTAGATTGCAATTTTGAGGAAAAACCAAATCTACCCAGCATTTTCGGGGCGTGGCCAGTCCACAACGGCTTGGACCTTTTGTGGATCGACACGGATGTCGTCCTTGCTGACGATGTGTCCAAGGTATTTGTGCTCATCTTAGAGAAACTTGCACTTGTTCACTTTCACGTAGAACTTCTGTTGGCGAAGGATTCTGACAACTTCGCGCAGATGTTCTATGTACACTTCCATTGATTTGGAGAAAACCAGGATGTCTTCCAGGTAAACCAAGACAAACTGTCTGATTTGCTTCGCGAACGTTCAGTTCATTTCTCCTTAGAAGGTTGCTGGGGCATTTGTAAGCCCGAAGCATAACACTCAGAGTTGATAGTGTCCCATGTGCATTCGAAACGTGGTTTTGAGCACATCATCTCCTGTGATGCGGATTTGATGGTACCCTTGGGACAAATCCAAGGACAAAAATAATTTTGCGCCTTGGAGTTGGTCAAAAAGGTCCTCAATCCGCGGTAAGGGGAATCGATTTTTTCACCGTGAGCTTGTTTAACGTCCGGTAATCCACGCACATGCGTAAGCCACCAACCCTTTTGTTCACAAAAAGGATCGGCACACCGTACGGCAAGCTACTGGGCTCGATCCACCCTTTTGCAAGGTACTCTTTGATTTGGTGTTCGGCCTCTCGCCTTTCCGCTGGACTAAGGCGATACATCGGTCTGAACGGAGGAGTCGCCTCAAGCTGCAGCGGAATCGTGTGGCCCATGTGTCTTTCTGGTGGAAACCCAACCGGTGGGTCTTGGAATACATCCGAGAACTCCGCCAATAGAGATTTGATCTCTTATGGCATGTCTTCCTTCACGTCGTCCTCCACTTTTTGCAGCTAAGCCAAGAAGCATCGACAACCTTGTCAAAAACGTCTCTTGACCTGCACTGCAAACAAGCTGGCATGGACTTTGAGTTGGGTTGGTGATAATTCCGTACTTGGAATCAACGTAAAGCGGCGTTGTCCTTTTCGGAGGATCAAACTATTTTATTCAAAGCACATTAGAGCCTTGTTGTCACAGAGCGAGGGATCGCCCAACACCACTTCAAACGGGTCAAGAAGGTTGAGTACCTTCAACGTGACACTCTGTGTGTACCCTTGAATACAAATTTTCGCTTTACGAGTACCGATCATGGGTATCGTACGGTTGTCACCGACAACAACTGCGTCATTCGATGGCTCGTACTTCAGGCCAACCTGTCGGATAAAGCCAAGGCTATCAAAAGATTCGTCTCCTCCAGTGTCAGCAAGTACGTTCACGGGAGCACCAGCTAGGTGTCCTTTGAACTGCATCCCCATGTTGCCTCCACTCTTCCGAGTGAACAGATTTGACGACGCCAAGCAGAGTTTGTGATAAACATAGAATCTTTATGACGGGCGTTGCAACTGCCATGATTCACCCAGTCAAGTCCACATCTTGTGGGCATGTGTGAATTCGGCTAGCACCTTCCAGGCTTTAAATTTGACTGGGTCGAAATCGTCGACTAAAGGTACTGCGAACGTGATTGAACTCATTGCTTTCAGGGCGCTTGCTTCAATCACTGCGTCACACAACTCTTGCACAGTGGTTGGTGTCGCCACTACTAAGCTTGTACATCTCTTCTGGAGATGCAAGGTTTAGTCGGCAATGACGGTTAGCAAGTATAGGATGCGGTTCAATAAGAGGAGAGAAAACAACAGGGAAATTTGAACTCGTAAAAAAGTCAAATTGTTTAGCATCCTCATCTGAAAACATGAACCCACACTCGTGATCCCATTCTACCCCTAAGTGGTCCCCACTAACGTCACTCCGGGGTGGGGAAAACCCGCCCCACGGCCTTGTCCGTTACCACGGCCGGGCCCATTGCCGCGACCGCGACCTTGTCCACGGTCATGTCCGCGGCCTCTTGCCGCACCATCCCCACGAGGTTCTGCTGTTGCAGCTAACGCCGCGGCCTCTTGTCCACCACCAGCAGCCTTAGGGCATTTAGCCCTAAAGTGGCCTGGCTGCATGCAGATGTGGCAGAGCCCTTCGCGAAAGGCTGCGTTGCAACGCTCACGCGCCGCCTGGAGCTCGTCATTCTCATGGCTGCGCTTGTTGTTGGGGCCATTGTGTCCACCAGTCCTCTTAGCTAGAGGGTTTGCGGGCTGCTTGCCCTTGACCCCACCTTGCTGTGCAGCTGACCCACCAGCCCCTGCAGCGTCCATGCGCATGTCGCGGCCTTGTTGTGCACGTGCGTTCAGCCGTGCATCAGAGTAGTACTTCGGGTTTGCCAAATACACTTCACTCATGTAGTCGCGCAACGCTCTCCAGCTTGTCCAAGCTTGGCCAGTGGCTGTTGTGGTGGTCTTGTCCTTCTGCTTCTCACTGGCAAGACTATCTCGCAAGTACTCCAGTAGCATGCACTCCAGGTACTTGAAGGTCCGAGTCCCATCGTCCTCGGTGAAGCTTTCGGCTTCCTCCACGAGTGCGGTGGAGATGCTCAAGTAGGATTCGAGCGAGCTACCCAGCTGCTTGAAGTCCTTGATCTTGTGGAAGACACACTACGCCTCCTCACGTTGGGTGCACTTCTTGCGCATGATCACACAGAAGGCCTCCCACGGCATGGGTTGCCACTCGAGGTGTGGCTACTGCGCAGTCTACTCCTTGACCACATACTTGAAGAGTTTGTCTTCGAGCCGCATCATGGCAAGATCGCCCCACTGGGTGAGTGGAGCCATGTGGACACTTAGAACGTGCTCCATGTGATTCAGCCAGTCTGTTTGCTTCACGCCCTTCCGGATGATCTCCACACTGTGGAGGAAGGACGTGTTCATGACCGACCCCGAAGTCGTTAAGGTAGGCAAGTTGTCCTTGCCATCGCCAGTGGCATCCGCAGCTACGGCAAGCTGCGCTTGCTACTGCATCCGCACCTAGGTCATGCTCTGCAACGCCTTGTCGAGGTTGTTGCATCGGCGGCATGCCTCATGGGCGGCTAGGCGCTGCAGCTATGATCACAGTCGAGGTCCGTGATGCTCTGTCCTACGTGGGCCAGCAAGTTGGCGAACGTGAAATTGAGCTCTGATGTCGTCAGAGCATCGGCGATAGCCTCCAGGGCCTCGCGTTGTCCGTGCACCCTTACCCACTGCAGGAGGGAAGGTTCGCGTACACGCCTCCAAGGAGTGCCCCTTTCAGAGGAGACTGTCGTTGGCGACGACGCTCGAGTGGGAACTGCCTTGCCCCATTACGGCCACATTGTAGGAAGAGGGGTCCGCCCCCATTCCTTCGAGTGGTGCCGTATCTCCACCGTCGGTGGTGATCTTCAGTCGGCCTGCCGCCTCAGTAACAAACTCTGCGAGCCAACGACGGTCATCACGAATTGTTTTTGCGGCGACATCGTGCAGCTTGTTCTCACGGGAACTCCCCGTGAGGTTGCTTTCAGCGCCCTTGCTGCTCTCGACAGTCTCGCTGCCGTCGGCAGCTTCAGGCGATGCGGCGGGCGCCTTGCCCTTCTCGAGCAATTGGCTCGAGTTTGCCGCACGACGATGGCGATGGTCATGATCCTTGTCGCCTTTGCCATCATCGGCGTCGTGCTCTTTTTCAGGGTCCTCCTCTGGGGGATCCTCCTCCATGGCGTCGTCCGTTGCGTGGGGGTCGCCCACGTGCGCGCCGATGTGCTCGTCGAGCAACTTTCCGGCCTTCGCACGATTCTCGGTATCGCCGAGGTTGGCGTCGGTTGCCTTTGGCGGTACAGTTACCTTTGGCGGTACAGTTGCCTTTGAGTTGGCAACCGTGCTCGCAGCGGCGGCTCCCAAATTTTGGAGTCCACCGAGAGCTCGTGGTGAGGCCGTCACCACCTTGCTCTTGTTGGTCTTGGACTGTCCGGCACTTGCCATCTCATCGCCCGTGAAACCAGCACGTAAAGACTGTTGTGAGGATCACCCCACAACGTTAAGGAGGAATCGCCTCCCACACCCCCCTTGCTCTCACGATCGGTGAGGCAATTATGAATTAATTTTCTATGTTCCTAGGCCGTCACGTCGGCACAAGGTTGTAGATTTTGAAACTAGTCCTCCTAAGCCGTGACTCACGGTACTTGGAAGCAACTAGGATCTAGGAAAACAGAAGATAACAATGCAAGGGAATAACAAGTATGAGTACCGCTCACAAAACTAGGACAAAGAGTAAGAAAACAAGCAAGTACAAAGTCAAGAAGAAAAACACTGTTTTCTTATTGTCTTCTTGTCTTCTTGTCTTCTGGTTTTCCTTGGTCTCTTCTTATTTCTTCTTGGCACACCTTGACCCCTCTTGGAGGCGCCTTTCTTGTGCTCCTCGGCAATAATGCAGCCTCCGAAAATTCTCCAAGGATCTCTTTTCTTCTTTTCATTTTTCTCTCAGGCCGTGAGAGTCTCTGGTATGGGAGAAAGGCGCTGCCCCAATTTTAGGTTCAAGAGGAACAGGAGGAGCCTTGAGAAGAGGGCAATAGAAAGAAGTTTTGGGGGTGTGTACTCCCTATCCCGTCCCAAAAATTTTCCCATAGCCCACTGGGATGGAGAAGAGAATGTGGAGAAGAAGCCATAAAAAATTAGAGTTGTTCTATAGCTTCCTAACGCACTTTATGGCGCTTCAAACAGTGAAACGTGGATGCCGTAGTCCCTTCTGGCATTTCCGCTACTGCTTGTAGCTGCCGGCGGCATTTTATCTACGTCGTAACCGTCGTTTCCGTCAAACTCTTGGTCGCAGGGGTCGTCTAGCTCTGAGAACCACTGTAACGGGTTGAGTCTCTAGCTCCTGCTCTGAAGTCGTCGTCAGAGTTTGTAGTATGGCGTTCTCAGTCTGCGTCAGGGGACATAGGGGTTCACCCCCTATGTAGGACTGAGGGGCAATCGTCATCAACGACCCAGAGCAGGGAGACTCGAGTATTTCGAGTCTCCGAAGGCCCATTTCCGTTTTTAACCTTATCCCTTGTTTTGGGACCCAAACCGGGGTTTTTTACCTCGAACTTGTGTGTTCGCACGAGTTATTTTGTTTATTTTATGTCGAATTTCGTCGTAAATGAACTTTGATTTACGTTTTGCCATTCTGGCGTGAAATTGTTGCGTGTGAGGCACGCTGGCAATTTCGCCTCAGTCCTCTCGTCCTCACCCTCACTCCCCTTTTTCCCTCATCCTCGCTTGCTTCTTTTCAAGGAGGTCGAGGGGAGGCGAGGGCACGAGGCCACGAGGCCTCGCCCTTGAGGCCCTCGTGGCCCCTCAGCCGCCGATCGGGCTGAGGCCGTGATCGGCGGTTGGCGGCTGGCCGGCCGGTGGCCGGCCGGTCACTTGGCTAGCCGCCGGCCGTCTAGCCGGCCGGCAGCGAGCTGGCTGGCGGCCAGCAAAGTGCTGGCCGCCGGCCAGCCCTCGCTGACGCGAGGGGTGGTGCGCAACCACCCCTCGCTTCAGCGAGGAGGGAGGGCCGAACTGGCCCTCCCGCTACACTCCAGGACTTCAAGCCTAGCACAAAGGGCTTTGTGACATTCGCCAATAACGAGCAAGTCCTAGTGTTGGGAAAAGGCAAAGTGGCAGTGACAGGCTACGACGTAGCTCCAATGAAATTTGGAGATATTCTCTACACCCCTGAAATTGCTGTCAACCTACTGTTACTCGGCCAGCTGATGAAGAGGGGAGCTCACATTGTGAGCAACTGTGATGACGTCATCCTACAAAGTGGTGAGGGGGAAGTATTTGTTGAGGGTCTTCTTCTCCCATGCGGTATGATTGAACTCGACCTTAGCCCTCTTTCAACAAATGTTCAGACGTCTCCACTTTCAGCCAGAAGTCTACACCAATCTCCTGGTGCAGACGTCAGCATGTGGAACAAGAGACCAGGCCACATCAGTCACCAGCTGCTCGCGACTATGAAGAAACAGCAACATGTTCATGGACTTGACATCAACGACAGTGTTATCAAGAAGAATTTGTATCCTTTCAAAGACTGCGTGAAGGCAAAACTTCCAGGACCAGTATTTCCGCCCGCGAGCAAATGCGACATTTCGGATAAGCTCAAGTTGGTCCATAGTGACATCTACGGACCACTACCAGCAACCAAATGAGTTTGGGTCTTCGATACTTTCTTTTGTTCATTGAGGATGCAACCGGATTCACTTGATGCTATGCTCTAAAGAAAAGAGACGAAGCACCAACCTACTTTTTCAAGTGGTTGGCAATGGTAGCGAGGCAGAGCAATAGAAAGCTACAAGTCCTATGCTCCAAAAATGCTGGAGAGATCACCAGCACAAACTTCATGTCTCATCTAGAAGACATAGGTATTGTGCAATAGTTTTCCGTACCTTACACACAGCAAAAAAAATGGAGATGCAAAACGTGCAAACCGCACGATTCATGAGATGCTCAACTCAATACTTCTTCGCATAGAGCTTGACAATAGCTGGTACCCATTTGCACTCAACAACGCAATCTAGGTGCGCAACCATGTACCTCACATATCACTACCTTACATGACGTCGTTTCAAGCGTGGGATGGGGACAAGCCAGACATCAAAAGGTTGCGGACGTTTGGCTGCATGTCACTTGTTCACATGCCAAAGGAGCGAAGGAAGAAGCTGATGGACAAATCATCTTGGGGCTTGTTCATGGGGTAAGCATCCAACATGAAAGGATGAGAGTTAATTGAAATGGACTCACAATGCACCATCATAAGCCGTGATGCAATTTTTTTAGAGTTTGACGCGCACGGCATGGCAGGCCAAGCTGAAAACGACCCCGGATCTTTTACAATCTTTCTACGACTCTTATGTCGAGTCACTTACAGAATCAGAAGCAGAAGCAGACACAAATCCACTTACCCTTTCGAATCTGGATGAGGCAAAAAATGAGGAGGTGTGCGCGCGTGTGCCCTTTGGCACTCACCACCTTGAAAGCATAACCGTGGATGATGAGTCGGTTGATGTACGGCATGATGAAGCCATGATGGTGGGCGTGTAAGATGGTTCACAACCGCCGAGGAAGGTTCAGCCCCCACTCGGTGTGAACAATAGGCATTTCACACGCCTCCTAGAATAACAAATGGTGAAAATACAAGGAGATGACAAGGAGGAGCACAACCTTACCATAAAAGCGTGCTCAGTGTTAAAGGAGGACCAGGTCGTCCTTGCTGAATCTTTGTATGACACACCTTGCTGCACTTGTTTCACGTCCTTTGAAGGAGCTCTCATCTGAACCAAAGACATTACAGGAAGCTCTAAGTGGTGAGCATGCAGTAGAGTGGAAAGCAACACCTGATGCAGAGTACAAAAACTTGATAGAGTAGGGAACATGGGAACTCACTGAACTACTACCGCATGCACGGACTGTGGGGGTGAAGTTGGGTTTTCACATGAAGACCAGACTAATGGGGCATTAACAACTTCAAAGCCCGACTTATTGCAACATGCTTCACATAGGTAGAAGAAAAATAATTATTCAAAACCTACGCGCTTGTAAGCTGCTACACGACAGAACGCATCACGCTTGTAATTGCAGCAGTTGAGGACTACGTTGTGCAGTAACTTGACGTGAAGAATACCTTCTTGCACGGAGAGATGGACACTACCGTGTTCATGAAGCAGCCGGAGGGATACGATGATGGGAGTGGAAATGTGTGCAAGCTGGTTAAGAATCTCTACGGCTTGAAGCAGATTCAAGTCCTCTGGTATAGGAAGCTACAGGCACTTCTAGAGAACCTCGACTTCTGACCATTGACCTACGATGACTATCTCTCTTCACCAACCTGCACCTGATGCTCATCTAGACTGCTACGCCCTTGTGTATGTGGATGACATCCTCATCAGTGACCCATCTGCACAGTTCATCAAAGAAATGGCTACAGCAATGGCCAAAGTGGTGAACATCACACTCATGACGTCCTTTGAGCTTTACCTCTTCATGAACATTAAGCGCAACCATGAATTGTGTATTTTGGATCTAAGCCAAGAGTTTTACTGCACAAAGGTCTTTGAACGCTTTGATGTGCCTGACCGAAGCATACTAACACCCTTAACCCAACAGCAGTTCATGTATCAGGAACAAAGGGGGAGGAGCGAGACCGACTATCGCAGCAGAGTGGGGTCACTCATGCATGCTGCAAGTTGCACTCGACTGGACCTACTGTATGTTGTGGGGAANCTATCTATAAAACCTTCTTGACAACATCGGATTTGGGCAAGAGAAGCCTACTGAAATCTACGTCGACAACAATTCTGCGATCGACCTTGCAAACTCCACCAAATTCCAAGGGCACACGAAACACATCAACATTCGTGGCCACTGGATCAGGTCAAAGGTCGTTGGTGGAACTGTGCAGCTCGTGCATGTGCCTCGCTTGGAGCGAGTAGCGGACTTCCTAACCAAGATTGTTCCAAAAGACATCTTCAATTAGTGCGCTGTCCAGTGCGGACTTGCCTCAAATGCGGTCTCGTAGTATCGGCAAAACCACATCGAGCTCTCCGACACGTGGAATTCAAAGATTCGCACCCTCACCATGATAGTGAAATCCAGTGGCGTCCTACTCAGGTACTTCATGGTGTATGACACATGCGGAGTACAACATGCAGGTGACAAGGGGAGAGGAGAAAAGCAGCATGTCGGCACCAACACACAAGCCCCATGAATAAACCGAACGCCGCCTCTCGCATTCCGAATGCCATTGGCAATTCACAACGGCAATGGAAATTCTGACTATAGCACTGCAGCAGGCTACGAGCTTCAGCTTTCAGAGCGAGCTGGTACAAAACCTAGGAATTTACACAAATTTCAAGTTTTTTACGCGTCGATTTCATTGGTTTCGGCAGCATTGAAACTAGACGCTCGAGGCTCTTTGTCTACACAGGAGGAACTGGATGCAGCAGAAATGTATCATCAGCAGCTTCAGTTTCAGCAGCAACATCAAGTAGCACCAGCTGGAAGTTTGTCCTTGAACGTTTCTTCACAGCAGATTTCACCGAAAGCTGATTTACAAAATTGGGCTGACGCACTACGTTCGTGCGCAACCATTGCTTGAGGCAACAACGTCAGCATAATGCTCTCGACCATAGCAGTGGCAAAAGAAAAATGCCACCGCATGGCGGGGGCTTTGGAACGCGACCGATGGGTCACAACCCACGGCCGCTCCCTCACGCGAGTGACCTCGCGGTCGCTCGCAGGAAAGAGGGTACCGACCAGGAGGTCGTGGCATTCCCATGCGGACGCCACGCAGTCCATCTCTTGGATGCCGCTGCAAGAACAAAAGAAGAAAAAAAAACAAAGAGGACTTAAAATGCTTGCGCTGCGAAGCTAACCAGCGGGGGGGGGGGGGGGGGGGGGGGG
>SZWC01011718.1:63213-90937 GCA_023375785.1 Penium margaritaceum
GGAGAGAGAGAGAGAGAGAGAGAGAGAGAGAGATAGAGAGAGAGAGAGAGAGAGAGAGGGAGAGAGAGAGGGGGGGGAGAGAGAGAGAGAGAGAGAGCGTGTTGGAAAAAAGCAAGGTAGGGTAGGTAAACAAGGTAGGTAGTTCCACTTGGAACGGTTTCGACGTTAGCAAATCGCCTTTCGCGAGTTTGAGTCCGGCCATCGTAACCACCTCCACCATTACACGACCAACCGGAGGAGGAACAGGATGAAGAATGTATGTCGACAGAACTACAAGCCGAAAACACATTTTTGACATGAAGTACAGCAAAGAACACAAGCGTGACAATGGAGTAGTTAGGTGGAGAAGCATTCTCTCTCCGGAAACCGCACTCCCAAGTAACAACTAGCCCTCTGAGAAGCAGACAGGGGCGGACGGTCGTCACCAAGCGACGGAGGGAGAGCAAGTAACGGCAAAATCAGCCTCAACTCGTAATCGTGCATCCAAAAACGACAAGTGGAATAGCTTGAGTGCCAAACTGCCTTTTTCTACTCCACCTCCAAGTCACCAAAGGCTGAGGAATGCTTTTCTGGCGATCTGTCCCATTGTGCCAGCTCAACTGCAATCTTTCCAAGACAAGACATCTCCCCAACGACCCTTCCAAGACAAGTCACGTCAGCTCTGGACAAGAATAGACAAGACAACTCAAGACAAGATAGCCATAAACATGTCAACATCACCCTTGGGAGCAAAAATTGAGAAGGTGAAAGGATTTGACAATCTCCATGGGGAAGTGACAATTTGGTGCTCGAAGTTGTTCCAAGTCTCCCCAATTTTTTCAGGATCACAGTTGGGGCCCAGAAAAAAACCAAGGGAGAACCAAACTACGTTTCATGGGAAACCGGAAGCTTCAACCAACATCAGATAGATTTTCTTCTGCCCGATTGGATACCCGAACTTCATCTCTGAGACTCCAGCTTCAGACAAAGACGCCAATATCCCTCTCATTGAACCAGCTCTTATGACGACTAACAAAATCATCAATTTTTTGCCTTTCAGTAAGATCAACATGATGCCCGTCATTACCAACACACTTATCGAGGGGGGCTGTTGGAATGAAGCAACAACTGCACTAGATTCATGCTACAATCAGGCAGAGTCGTTTCTTGGTTTGAAGGTTCTTACAAACAGTTGCAGAATTTTCTATGACTTACCAAGGAAATTCCTTTGGGAACATTTTCCCTGTCCATGCCAGCTGAATACTCCTGCAATATCCCAAGTGTTGTTTTCACGCCTGGGAGTGTAAATAGTTATGTTGGGAAGTCCAAGGGAAGAGTGACTGCCTCGGTTTTCTCATCTACATTGGACGACTCAACAACTGCCTGAGACGATGCAGGTTGGAGGATGCAATCCTACGAGGTGTGCACATGGTATTGTACAGGTAGCACTGATGCCGTCTGAGCCTGTACACGACCTCATCGATGATTTACTACATCATCATCGCGTCGTCCAATGCTGGAGGACGCTTTACTACATCAGCAGGTTGTACTGTTGAGACTGCTACCTACAAGCAGAGGGGACTAGTCTCAACCAAGAGCAGCAGTATGAAAGGAGAGGCTGGCAGCGATCACATTTTATCCCAGTATCCTGGAGCATCTTAGTTCCAGCTACCACCACTACCACTACAAAGTCAGCCTTCTGACTTTACACTCAGTTCCAGCTTTTGCTAAAGTTCTCCTCTCACAACCCAAAGAGCCTGGCAACACTACCAGCTTGGCTAGGAGGCGCCCTGACTTCCTTAAGGCCTGTCTACATGCAAGGCACACCAAGTCTCTTGTCCAGGGCTGTACGCCTCGCAAGAAGTTGTATCCAGCTTGGGCCAAGAACAGTGAAAGAGCTAAGTGCTACACATATGCTGTTGTGAGGCTAATTCATACTACTACTCTACATTTACCCTTCTATTTTCACAATTCAATCCAATTCCCACAAAAAAACTCAAGCTTTTGCACTTTGTTGTTGTTTGTTACACTATGTACATGTCTAGCTAAGCACATCAGGATCCTGTCACGTCAGGAAGGCCTACTCAACCTTTGCAGTGGGTGTGAAGAAATTCAACACTTGAGGGCGTTGTCCTCACCAAAATTCCACCTAGGCCAATGTCGTGACATTCTTGCAATAGCATTAGTAGTAACTCGTTCATTGGTACGTTGATTTGGCAAGTGGATTTTCATAAGTGGATCCCCTACTGGCAAGTCGATTCCTAGTAGGGGCTGTCAGATCATAACTTGGTTTTGTTGTACCCACCAAAATCCTTGTAACCCTTTACAAATGGCCTAATAAGGTATGGTCTACTTCAAAAAGCAACTTGTTTTTCTTGGCCATTAAGTTTGGTGGCTGACTTGGAGCATGCGCAAAACTTTTTGTCTGGTACTTGATGTTGTAGAAAAACTGGACTCAAGGAACCCAACCATCATGATTGTTGACGACGCGCTAGAGTCTTTAGATGCTTGAGCCCGTGGTGGTCAATAAAAGCAATGCATTTTTGGAATTCCATGTTACACCACCATGTCTTGAATGCGTGCACAACTCTAAGAATTTCATTTTTGCTTACGGTGTAATTGAGTTATGGACCGTAATATTTATGCAACATATAGGCTCTCCGTTCTCCACCTATGTTGTCTTGGAGGTGAACCGCTCCAATTGCTCAGTTAAACGCACCAGTGGTCATGGCATAGTCCACCATTGGTCCTGCCAATCCTAGGCCTTGGCGTCAAGGTCCCGTTGTTTATGAAAGAGTTAGTAACCTTTTGTTAAATGTTTTTGAAACTCCACTCACTATTTTTACGAGTGCGATTATAAAGAGGCGCTATTACCTGGTCGTATCCTTTTGCAAATGAACTGCCCAAACATTGGTCAGTGTTGGAGAGTGAGCGACCACCTCCACTCTCGTTGGGTCCATGCTGATTCACTTGCCACTGATGATGTGGCCCAAAACCATGGTTGAAAGATGATGGAAGAGGCACTTTGAGGGTTTCTTTTTTTAAATTCTCTCTTTGTAAAATCTCAAAAGCTTTTTGGAGATGTCCACTATCCTCCGCTGGGATATAACTTTACACGAGGAAGTCATCGAGATGCACAACAAAGTAATCATTAAGGTACGGGCAAAAACTCTTGTACACTGTCACCATAAACTTTGTACGAAGATTTGTGAATCCAAATGGTACAACCACGAGATGGAATTACCTGTTTCTGGTACGGAATCCCATCTTCTTGATGTCGTTATCAGAAATGCGGATCTGATTATGGCCACGGTGTAGGTCGATTGTGGTGAAAAGTCTTGCACCGCGGAGTTGGTTGAATATTTCATCTGCTGACAGAAGGGGGGTTAGCGGCTCTTCGTGGTAGAGTCGTTCAATGCACTGCAATCCATGCATATCCACATCTCACCTACTTTCATTTCTGGAAAAAGTTGCGAGTGTCACATAGGGTGACGTGGATGACCTAATGAACCTATGACTAAGCATATCATTAAGTTTCTTCTTAAGGTCGGTCAGCTTGTGGTTGTTCATCTGATAACTCCATTTGACCATTGGTCTGCTATCCAGGCTTAGATCTCTCTTGGGACCATTGCTGCATTGATGAGGGAGCTCTTAGAGCATTTGTTTGGAAAAAATCCCTTCAACGTATAAATCCCCTCAACGGAGATGCAACCTCCTCTAGAACAGCTGTTGTTTAAGTACGTATTGGCGCCGATGCCATTGTATCTACTATTGTGGTATCTTCTGCTTTCATGTTATTCATGTGGACAAGCCAAGGTTGTGCACCACATTGCAGATATCGTTTGCACACGTCCAGCGACATCGGCTGACATTATGCCACTACTATAACTTCCTTACTTCTTCCTATAGCCAAAGTTGCACCAAATGTCGCTCAATCAGGCAAGTGTCTTTTCTAGCCATTAATGCTGACGTAGATTTCTTCGCTACTTCGGTCTGTCTATGGATTGTACTAGTACACAAAATTTCACTCGAGAATGATTTTGTGGTTGTTCATTCGAAAATCCACCTGTTTGTTACATCGTACTCATCTCCAATCGTCAGTTGGATTGGTTGGTAAAGTTGACGGATGTGTGGTCACCCGTGAGTGGATTTTCCTCCAAACACCCCCGGTTTAGTTTGCAAAACTCATATTCTGAACTATATCATTACTTACGGAACTGTGAAAAGCCCCTCCATCGAGTAGTGTCCGTACCATTCTATAACTCTTACCTCTCAGTTGTACTCGTATCAATATCACCATTTGATTGTCCTTGTATCCCTTGTCAAGCTCTATGATCTTAGGAACCCTCCTCTGCTGTGACGTGAGCCACTCATACTTTCATCGATTGATGTAGAGTTTTCCAACTGAGTTGAAGGTTCACCGTCCAATCCTTCCTCTTGGCGTTTTGCGACTCGTCGTCTTTCTCCACGACTTTCCCACCTTCTGGCCTAGTTTTGTCACTATTGGCAGTCGCACGAGATGTGCTCTGGCTTCCCGCAAGTTGAGCACAGCCGTTGATTGCATTGAATTATGGATGCAATCTCCATCAGGAATGAGGTTTTTGTCCATTGCAACCTCTTTCCGCTACAATATGAGTTGCGGCTTTGGGGTCACCAATTACTACATTATTGCATCCAAACAAGGTATGTGCTGTTGTCAATGTAATTAGTCAAATAATCATAAACAAACGTTTGTGTTGAATCCCATCATGGCAATCACTTGCCCGATGTTGAGCTCGAGGCTGTTGTTGTAGCAGAAGTAGAGTTCATTTGGGGACAAGGTCACTTCTGGTTACGACTTGGTAAAAACAATGGGTACACTTTTCCAGGCTAGATTGTTGACGTAGACGTTAGAGTTTTAACCGTGAATCAGACTTACTGTCTATGTTTCCAAACCATGCGAGTATGGCTGGCATAATTCCGCCGAATTCTCCGGTGGATTCAATGAGTTTTCCCTTGCCAGATTGCTTTTCTTGAGAGGTGGAAGACCTGCGGTTGATGATGTGAGAGTGTGCGTGTAAACCATTGATCTACCTTCATCGGTCTTCAGCTATTGTTGGATGCTCTCTGGATCAGACCACCAACTTAAAGCTGTGACATGTAAAAGCAAGGCCGCGATGTCAGTTTTGTTTTTCTCATTAATGACCCCAGCTGTGATAAAGTACTCTTCAAACCTTCTTAGCCACAGCCAAACCATTAGTCCTTTGGATTCCGTAGGATTTCATGGTTTGGGAAATGTCGGTTGAATTTGCTAGAGAGTTGCTAGAGAGTTGGAGAATTCTTTCAATAAGTGCTACTTCTGGCGGACGCATTCAAGCTCCTCCATTGCCAATTTGAGTTGTTGGAGCAGATGGATGTTGAGGCCTTTGAATCGCAACAGCTTCTGAAAAGGGTTTTAATTAATGCGAGCATGTCCACCGGCACCTCCCATCTTGATAGGTGTCACACTGAGGGGAAACGATGGATGTGCAGGGTTCGCCGGGTGCAAAGAGTCCATCACCGGGTTTGCTGTCAAGGTCTTCAGTTTTGTAGTTAGGTGCCCGCTATTTTTCTGGCCCACACGGGGTCTCGCCTGGGTTTTGGGGGTACTCGGGACATTTTTCCGTTTCCAGCATATTCTGGGTGGATTTCCGCGGAGAGGTCCGGCTCGATACCAACGGCTCGCAAATGCGGGGATGCGAGGACACAAGGACGCAAGGATTGAGTGAGCGAGTGCAAGATCCATACGCCAATGGCATGTTTTGCTCGCACCTTCACGTGGCGTTCCGAACACGCCACGCAAGGGTGGCTTCTCCTCCTCTCGGCAAGTAGCGTACCGGTTACACTACCAGCCGAGGGACTGCCTCGGCGGCGGCCCTCCGATACCGGATGCGATCAACCGTGACAGTCCTTCTTCCGGTGACGTGTGCAACAACACAACTGCACTCGGCACAGAGAAGCATACACGGTGATGCGCGACGCACGCAACCGCTCACCGAGAGAGAAGATAGACTGTCGATCTCGACGATCGATGGCCAAGCATTTATCGCACTAGGCATTAGGTGCAAGTAGAGCACCAGGTTCAGGTGCAAGCAGAGCACTGGGTTCAGGAGAAAGTAGCTCGCTACAACAAGCTAGGGAAGCAATAGAACAGGGCCAAGACAGGCCGGCCAAACAGTATAAATACCTTATACTCTATTCATTGTAATTAACCTGTATTGTCCAACTCTGGCTTCCAGACTTCTCCAAGTCTACCTTTCCGCTGCAACTGTGCTCTCCACACACCAAGGATTAATCTCCAGAAAGCACACACTCTCACAGGTTTTGTGCCATGCATCGCAAACGTTACTACTACTACCTAGGTTTTTTTTTCTAGAGAGTGTTAATGACTGCATGCTGCGAATCTTCATGGTTATAATTGCTTGTTGCTGTGTACGCTCGTCGTATTCACCATTGTCATTGTATACAAATTTCTAGTCTATAAATTTCTAGATGGTGGAGATGCGCTAAAGGCGTTTGCGATTTTGTGCCTAATGTGTCAGCCACACCCCGGCGTTGTTGCACTCTGATACCAAGTGTTACACCATGCGGAACATAGGTGGTTCAGTAGGATGATGTGTAGAGCACAAAACAATTTGAGGAGGTTGCACAGGTGGGAAATACATGTTTAGAAGTAATTATACTTTGTTGATATCTGTCAAACGTGCTGAGTGCATGAATGCAATAGCAATAAACAAAATGAGGCATTTGTTGATACTTGGATGCTCAGTCAAGGGGCACGTGCGAGGCCGCGTCATGAGTGGTCACTTCAAGAAATTTTACCAATAGTTTAGGGGTTTCAATAACATCGAGGTGATGTTTCATTGAAGTCAATCGTTTTTTAGAAGTTGATAAAAGAATCCAAACATCGATACTTCCATTGGCCCTTCTGAAACGTGGTCAAGTGTGTCAAGTTCTTTTGGAGCGGAACATCGAAGGTCGGGGCGGGTGACCAATATGCCCTGGGCCAATCGGTGTAAAGATCCTTGGATCAACACCGAGTGGGCCACAAATGTAAAGATAGTCATTTCCACTTGAAAAGTTTAGGAACTTGTGTATGTCGCGCACGTAACGGATTCACAAAAATGAGGAGCGGAGTAGAATACATTAAAAGAACTCGGGATAAGTGGATGATTTATTCTTGTAGTAAGTGTACGTTGATGAGAAGTGCTGGATATCTCAAGCACATGTATTTTGTAATGATAAACAAAACGAGGCATGTCTTGGGCCTTAGGTGCTTGAGTCAAGCAATGCGTGCAACGCTGAGTCTTGAGCGGTCACTTTGAGAAAACCCACCGAGAAGCTAGGGGGTTTCAAGAATAGTGAGGCATGACTTGGTAAAAGTCCAATATCTCCAAATAGTATCGAAACATTGATACAGTTTGCAACACTTGCAGCACTCGAAACACTGTTGACCATTCAAACAAGCGGTCGAATGTGTCAAAACCTTTGGGAACGGAACGTTGGAGGTTGAGACGGGTGGCCAAAATGCCTGTGGTTGATTGACATGAAAATCCCAATGCCGACGCATGGTAAGCTACAAATGTAACAAAATAAATCCCTACTCATGGAATTCATGGATGTAACACCCCCCCCCCCTTTCTATGACATCCCGATGCATTGGCAAACATAGGCCGATGACGCTTGAAGTAGTTGTTGATGAGATGATGGATATATCTTGGAAGTTTTCATAGGGCTCCTAGCTGTTGTGTGAGCCATCATATCTGTGCCTCTTGACCAGATACTAGGCCGGCTTTCCACGGTGTTGATGTACGATGATTGATTCGTTCATGTACTTAGTGTCAATGTCCTCTTCGATTGGAGGCATAGGGGTGACACCTCTACCAGGGAATCTCTCGCTGGGATCCCGGTTGTGCTTGAGCTTGCCATTATGAAAGACTGGATGTATTTTTGTTGTGTTTGGTAGGCGGAGGTGAATGAAAACTGGGGATTGCATTCACCCAATCCCAAATTGTCCCAACCACTGGGAGTTAAGTTTTGCAAAGTGTTGTCCATGTTGCTTTTTTCTTGGCTGTAGAGTCATGCCGGTGTTGCGGGAAGTTGCCACAAACCAATTTGAATGGGATTTTCCTTTTGCGGTGGAAGTCACCGAGCTGTATGCAAGTTTGGCGATTGCCAGCTTTACGACCAATCTGTCTTGTGGGATTCACATTAAGTGTAGAGAAGTTTTTCAAGTGTCGCATTTGTGCGCTTGATTTTCTCGTTGTTTTGATGATGGAGTAAAGTTCATAGTTGGACTCGACTACCGTAATGCGTCATCATTTTGTGCCAAAAATGGCTACTGAAGTGGCCGTTTCTGCCAATCAGGATGGTGCGTGGTACTCCACGTAGTTGCACGATTTTGTTTGAAAGAAATCCTGTTGTTCCTTTTATGATGAACGTGATTGTTGTTGGGATGAATTGCCACATCCTTGAAAATCAATCCACCACCACAAGAATGGCGTCCCATCCCTCTGGAGTGATACAAAGTCCCACTACAGATTCCATGCTGATGTCGACCCATGTCTTAGTGAGAACAAGGAGATGGTGGAGTAGACCTGCTGGCCTCAAGCGACATAGCTCTTTGTTCTGACAGGTGTTGTGTGATTAGTAGAATGCTACACATTGGTCTACATAAGCTCCCGTGAATAGTACTCTGTCATCTTTTTGCACGTCTTGACCTCGTGGAAGTGTCCACTGTCAGGATGAGATCCGCGTGGTGCGGTCCCGACGTTTTTCTGATCGTCTCTAGTGGTTCACGTCTACTGTTTTGGGCGAATCTGAGATTGAGCATGAGCTTTCTGGTCGCCTCACGCTTTGTGAGCAGGAATTTAGAGACAGTCAGCTTGCGAAGGGGATAACGTCGTTTTGCGTTAGTTTTTTAACATAGACATGATAGGGCTAGTCATGAGCTTTCCAACGCACCAAACCGCGCATGATTTGGCCAAGCGTAGCTCAGGTTATGCTTGCCAAAGCGCAGGTCTCAACCACCACAGAAGCCTGACGCCGCCACTCGCCGTGGTACCTTCGTTCACGTGCGAAGCGCCTTTCCCGAGGCGCATATCCCATTGCACATGGTGTGGGGGTCTCCTTCACTGTTTCCACGCACCCTACCCACTTTTGGGTCGTGTTTGGTGATGGGGCGTGACGAGGTTCGAAACCTGTCCGCAGACCTGCAGTCATAATTTTGACCCCAAGTAACAAAACGTACTACTGAGTTTCGGACGTCGAGCCAGGATTTTGGCTCTCAGTAACAACCTGCACTACTAGATCCGGTGGATGATCCGCCGGATCAGGGGGATCATCCACCGGACGCCTCGGCAGGCCTATCAGAGCATTTTCTCCAGATGGTATTTTTGTTACTCAATACGGTCGATTATCCACCGGATTTCGAGTCGCAGCCGGCTCCCAGAGTCGCTGCGCACACCCCAACTTTGGAAGGTCATATCTCCCTTGATACTTGTCCGATTCCGGCAAAACAACTTCCACCGGATTCAACAACTCGTCAAATTTTAGGAGAAATCCTCCATTTTAGGATCCGAGAAAATGTCAAGTCGCCAGATCCGCCGGAGCGGAGTTTCCATTTTCTGGCGGCTCGTCAGCGCCTCCCGGCGCCGCACTTTTCCGGTGGATCCAGTAAGTTGTGCCAAGATAGATTTGTTTGCTCAAAATATTGAACACGTGTGGTCAACGACGTGGGCTATTGATCTTGCTCTGCCAGTCTCTTGGTCTTTCGATCAAACTAGCAACTTCAAGCCATGCTACGGAAACGCAAGGCCACAAGGTCATTCTTATTCTTTTTTTTTTTTACCCCATAAGCCGTGATGTACACCTACAAATTCTTCAACCACATCCCAACCATCAGTCCTCAGGATGTGCTTCGGAGTTATGTTGAGTTATTGGAGCAGATGAGAGTTATGGGTATCAAGTCATGACAGCTCCTAGTATAGGTATCAAATGATATAGGCTTGTCGGCTTGTGCCTCCTATCGTGAGAGTGCAATGGCGCATACGCAAGGTTTGTCAAGCTTGAGGGTTTGTAACCAGGTTGGTCACCATGATTGTTGGTGCTGCACCATTCATTACAAATGGTGTACCATCTGGTTTGCATGGAGAGAATGCTAGACCGCTTGCTTTTGGTACTCCACTGCTAGATTATTTGGCAGTTGCTACTTCTCGTTGTCAATGTCTTGGAGATAATGTGTCATATATCTTTGCTGTGTCA
The DNA here is from genome assembly GCA_023375785.1 of Penium margaritaceum. Taxonomy (NCBI): domain Eukaryota; kingdom Viridiplantae; phylum Streptophyta; class Zygnematophyceae; order Desmidiales; family Peniaceae; genus Penium; species Penium margaritaceum. Next base: position 73,474 of record SZWC01011718.1, read on the forward strand.
CCACGCTCTGACACCAAAGGTTACATCAAGTGGAACGTGTATGGTTCATAGGGATGTGGTGCCAAGTTAAAGACAATGCAAGGATTTGGAATACTTGGATTTTTTTTACTTACTGGTAAGTGTACCTCGATGGCAAGTGTCATAAATGTTGAGCACATATATACTGTATCAAGGAAAAAAATGAGGTACATCTTTGGTCTTGGGGTGCTTAAGTTGAGCGACATGTGGGACGTTGCATCGCAAGTTATTGCTTCAAGAAACTACACTAAGAAGTTGGGAGCTTTCAAGATTATCAAGGCACGACTTTAAAAGTCCAACACCCTTGACAAGTCGACCAAAAAACAATGAAATGTCAATACAGTTTGTAACATTCATGTCAACCATTCAAGAAAGTGATTTAATATGTCATAACCTTTGGAGACGAAACACTTGAGGTCATGGCGGGTGGTCAAAGTACCCGCGGCCAATCGGCATAAAAGTTGTGAGGCCAACACACGGTGGTCTTCAAATGAAATGACATAAGTGCCCACATGCTGAGTTTTTGGACTTGCGTAACACAATCTTTTAAGGACGTAGGTCACGGCAAGAGAGGGAGAACAACTTGAACAAGTTAACACGGCCATGGTCATGTTGAACATCCATTGTGAGATGTGATGAAATCTGTGAAGTAATAAATGTGTCACACAATCTCATAAGGTAATCGGAAGGAGAGGGAGAGGGAGAACAATGTGAATAATATAAATCCATTCTGCATTTTATGATTTCAGATAGTTCATCAAAGCCAACGATGGATGTTGAACATGGCTATGATTGCAACAAAGTGAGGCTTTCGACCTTGTGAGAAATATGAAACAACAAAAGCTGTTTCCATTTGTTTTCATTTCTTATGATTTAGAAGAAAAACTAGTCCATCAAATTGAATGAAAAATAAAGGAATATTTCACATTGTAGCGTAGAAGCCATTCTATAATAAAGTGGTCCAAAAATACTTGCTTTTTGTTTTAGGGACTCGTGGTTAGCAAGTCCAGTAACACCCCATCCAAGAGAACATCCACAAGATAGAGCCCACTTGACTGTAGTCCGGAAAATATCCATTTGCCCAAAAACATAGAAAAGGAGTATCGTGGATAGAGATCCCATCACATCACTCCTTGTCCACTCTTAGATTGTCGCTAGGGTCCTATTTTTGGCTTGGCAATGTCACGTGGAATGAGTCGGATTAGGCGGTTTTTGTTTAAACCATGCCTTGTGACAATACTGTCCATTTTCCGTGTGAGATCTCATCAAGAATGGCCAAGGGGGCCAATCACAAGACCTCTCGAGAGAATATTCCGAGGGCCTACATCCTCGTTCAGACATGAGTCACAAACCAGATACGGTCGTTAGAATGGCATCATAGCCAATGCTTCTACGAGAGGGGGGCAAATGTGTGGTGACTACAATCGAGCGTCAGATCTTCACATAGACGGAAAGCATTATCCATCAATGTTAGTCTATAGCAAGATAAAAGAAACTGTATGGAAAATTTGACAAGATGCAACGGGCGACAAAGCGAGCCCAGTGACCGAATGCTTCTTAAGACTAATTTCCTAAGAGCTTGGTTGATGTGCCGAGGGCTTGCTTCAATGATGCAAATGCTCAAATGCAAAACCTAGTAAAATGCCAGGAGTAATTTCAACCCAACATGCGATGTGCCAATGAGAGGGGAGTGATCATCCTCACTTAGTTGCCGTCGAAGATGTCAAATGGGATGAAAGGGGAAAGCCCCCTCACCCCCCCTCGTTGGTATGAGAGACACCAAGGTGGAACATAAGGATGAGCCCTTGCACCCTTGCTTGCCCTTGTTACTGACGGTGCCAAGGGAGAGGAGAATGTCCCCCCTATTTTCAAGTTTACTTGAGGGAAAACAACCCATAGGGAAGAGAGGAGGAGCTCCTCTTCTTCCCCTCCTTTGCAAGGGCCAACGGTCCAAGGGGGAGGCGAGGACGTACTCCTCCCTCTCCTCCTCCCCCCCTTAAGGGCCGATGGTTCGTGGGAGAGGAGAGGGCAAGTCTCCCCCCTCCCCCTTCTCATACAGGCGGACGGTCCGTTTGGGGAGGGGATGATTTCCTCCCTCTCGTCCCCCCTTTCTCGAGGATCGACGGCCCAAGGGGGAGACAAGAAGGTACCCCTCCCACTCCCCTCCTCAAGGGTCAATGGCATATGGGGGAGAGGAGGTGGCGTATCTTCCCTCCACCTCCTTTTCCTTGGGCGATATCCCAAGGGGGGGAAGAGGGAACGGCCTTCCCTCTTCTCTCTCTTTGATGGGCCAATGTCCCAAGGGTCCAGAGGGGGAGATCCCTCCTCTCTCTTGTTGTTATTGTATCCTTCGTACAACCATCAAGCCTTCCACGCATCAGCAGTTATGCTATGGCAGCCATAGCAAACACCAAACTAGGCAAGGTACTCCACTCCCCCTTACTTGCCAATGTTCTCTTTATCGTACGAAGCATCATAACAGATGATCGGGTGAAGGGGAGGATATCCTCGTCTTCCAGTAGAACTTTGAGACGCTCCTATGGCAAGCCACAAGCATGGGATGGAACCAAGACTCTCATCTATAGGCTATGTTGTTGTTGACAACGCTTTCGAAGAGCTGGGATCCAATGATCACCGTTCCAAGAGGGTGAAAAAAGAGCGTCTTTATCACACCACTACCTTGGAATATGTGCTGAATGAAGCCTTTCGCTGAAGTACCAGTGAAGCAAACATGGCTGGCTTTAATTCACGACGTAGTGGCACCTTCTTCAATGCATCCTCCTCTAACTACAAGGGAAACAACAACACAAGAAGCAGTAGTAGGTGTCCAAAGCTCGAAGGAAATCGCCGCAATTATGGGACGACTAGACACTCAGCTCGGGAGTACAAACAACCAAAGAAGGAGGGAGGAGATGGTGATGGAAAGAGAGGGGAAAGGGTGAGAAGGACCCGACTAGCTTGATGGCTGAGTACGCCTCCAAGAATGGCAGGGCAGTACATAGGCCAAGGGCACACGGCCAAGATTCACGCACCAATGCATAAATCACATGCAAGAAGAGTGATATCATCTCTCCATGCAACAAGAACTCTTGAGTCACCAACGGCAATGTTCAGACAGGTGAGGGGATGTCAATGGTGCGGATTCAAAACTCAGGCCAGAGGAGGAAGTCTACTCGTCCTCTTTCACAGCTGACATACCCTCCATCTATGAGATTACTAGTCATGACATGATAGTGGAAAAAGAGGCGGTGTTTATCCCTGCCAAGAACACTAACATCTCTTACTATGTAATCGTTTTTGGCTGAAGCTCTTAGCATTAATGGACTACATGTTTTGCAACCCATGATGAAAAACTTGACGACTGAATCTTTAGTAACTAGTGATGGTGAAGAGAGCACTTATCAAGATTCTGACGATGAAGGGCATGATGGATAAGCAGAAGCTAGTGCGTGGATTATAATGGGAAATGAAATGGAAGAAGTAATAATGAACTTCTATGAGCTGTGCCTTTGGGGGAGGCCAAGAATAACGCCGTCAAGCGTAATGGTACGTGTGCTCTTGTACCTCTCGACCTAATTCGCTCTCATATGCGCAACCCCTTTCCATATCATCCAACGGAGGTAGCATATGTTTTCTCACATACATCGATGACCACAACCGCAAGGTCTGGATATGTTTATGTAAGGAGAAAAGCAAGGTGAACAGCAACCCACAACACATTGTTGCTATGGTTGAGTGGCAGCGTAATAAGAAGGTGAAGGCAAATACGTCTGCCAAAGGAGGGATGCATGAAGCTTGCATGGGCTGGTTCAAGTGACATGGAATGTAACATGAAATACCTACCCCTACTAACCCCAAACCAAGCATGTAGCAGATAGGATGAGTAAGACACTTCTTAGCATGAAAACCTTCATACTCCTTGACACCAAGCTGCCGCCTTGGCTTTGGACTGCCTACCTTGTACAGCTCACACTTGCACTACCTCTACAAAGGAGAGGCAAGAAGAAGCACATAGAGCAGCTGAAGATGCCACGGGAAGTATGGTTGGGTAGGGATCTAGATCCATGCCACCATAAGGTCTTTTATATCACTGGCTTTTCCAAGACCCAGGTTGGTGAGGGCCTTCGAAAGCTAGATGCAAGAGCGTGAAAGTGCATCTTCATCCGCTATTACACTGCCCATGGAGGCCACGAAGGTCATCTAAATTAAAGACCTGGGTTTCCATGAAACGACCGAGGGTAAGGGAGAGCTTTTGGAGCTTGAGAACACTCCCAAATGAGGAGAGAGGCTCGTGCTCCTTGAGGAGGGGGATGAAGCATTAGCATAGTGGCAAGTGCATGGGCTGGGTGTTGTGACAGGGAGAAAAGTTGGTGAAGATGACCCAACGGAAACGGATCTCGAGTCCAATGTGGCTGACCTTCTAACCATGAGAAGGATGCCTTTCCCATCATTGACATCGAAGTAGGCATGTAGCCTCCATATCAATAGGAACAGCCAATGAGTAACTCGTGCATGAAAGTGCCTCGTCAACATCACAACTCAAATATGGGTGAATATTGAAGTTTTAGCTATTCATTCCATTTTCAATAGGAGCCAACATTTGGCACGGAGGCCCTCACTTTGCCAAAAGAAATAGTGGAATGAAGCAGTAAACATTGACCTCAACTCTATCGAGGAGAGTGGGATATGCGACGCGGTGGAAAGACGTGTTAGGGCTCGCATGGTTTGGTTCAGGTAGGTGCAGAGAAGAAAACAGATAATAAGATATATGAGTACACGGCTTATGTGGTAGCAAAGGGGTTCTCTCAATGCTTTGGTGCAGTGTACAGCGAGTGTGACCCGAGAGGCGCTCGACATGACGCCCACGCGCCGAGTCCTTGGGATAAACATCAAGGGTAGACGAGTACATTGTTCAAGACATCACCCATGCGAGGGTTTCTCGTGTGGGATCTCAAAGCCAGCCATGAGGTCAAGCCTGACCTAGTAGCCATTCACAAATACCTACTTCTCGTGTTGTGGGCAGGAGAAACTGCCGACAAGGCTCGTAGGAAGCAGCATCCCACATTCTCTACAAGCAATACAGGAGCATTGTAGTGATACACCGACCACGAGTGTTTGTAGAATGCAAGTCTCTCCAATGACTATGTCACAACTTCATGGCACATGGGAAACAGGTTAATCAGCATAAGATGCATGAATTTGTGTCGTAATCTTGGATGGCAACTTGACCACACTATTGAGTGATCCTCGTGTGCACTCTTGAATACGTGAGGTTGAAATCACAAATACCACACAAGGGTGCACTGCACATGCATCACGAGTTCAATGTACCGTACTAACGACTAGATTCATGAGGGTTTGTCCGAAGGAATTTCGAACCGCCTTTACTATAATGACTTTTGAATTAGTTCTAGTTGAATACAGTCGGACTTCAGTGTAAAACCGGTATGATTCATATACAGAGATGCGACGGAAATTTGAGCCGCTTATGTCGGAACACCTTGTGAATTAATTGTATTCTGAATTTAGGCGGGAGTAGGGCACTTGCAAGCATATGTCACTAGCATGTGGAGTGCCATGAAAAGCTATGAATTCGACGAACGACCTGATGCATAGTTATCTCGTTCAAAATATTGTCGGGTTAAAATTAGTTAGGTGTATTGTATGAATTCGACAAGAATGCAGAGGTGGTATTAAGAATTGGAAGAGAGCGCTGGTTTAGTTTTTTTTGTTTTTCCGTTCGGATGAAAGACTCGGTCGTTTGATTGTTCGAACAGTCAAAACCCCGAATCAACCTATGTTGGCGGCTTTGGAGGCCACGCAGGATTCCCTGCCACGGTGACGAGGACCCTTCCGTGGCATCGCAAGCCATCGCAACGGTTTGACACATGGTCGAACACCGAAAGCCGGGTAACAAACCAAGTTTCGACCATGGTACGAGACAAAAACGTGTTCAGACCCAATAAACCAAAACAACAAGAAGATAGGTTTAGAGCGTTGATTTTGCCGTTTCAGTTTTTCAACTGTTTAGGTGGCACCTTTGAATTCGATGAAAGTTCGTTTTCGATGAAATTCGATGCAAGGTAAGACAACTAACATCGAAGTCAAAGTTTCTACAGTGTTGTGGTTATGGGTGGATGCAATAGGCCATTGCGTAGTTGCATGCTTAACATCGACACCTTGGTCATCCCCACAGCCCTGAAGCCCTCACCCTCACAAATTTTGAGTGCCTCACACCCCCTCAGAGCAATGCGAGCATAAGCAAGCCCCAGAAGAAACTCGTCACACCTCTCCTCATACGAATATAGAGCATAAGCTATTGATTTGCAAGAAATTGCCTGATTGACATTTGACCATGACTGGTGGGGCACATTAGTACCTCAACCCATTTTGTAACCCAACCTGACCATATTCCACCACGTGTTTCCACCTCATACTCCACACATCGAATGCTGCTCAGCGTGGTTCATGTTAAAGTTGGTTGGAATTAGTTTTCTTGGTTATAGAATGGAGGATTCCGGTATTGAAAATTTTGGCAAATTCATCGAAATTAAGTTCAAACGGTAAAATAATGTATCAAGTCAACATCCAATTTGTGCGCGCTTCACACGGTATAGGTCAAGCTCCAATCATTAAGCATGTTTTTGGTCGTGAACTCCCCTCTCTCATGGATTTTTTTCTTAAAGTTTTTTTTTTCTTTTCAAATTTCTCTCCTCTCTTCTTCCGATTTACTCCTTATACTTGAGTTGGGTAGAAAGTTGGGTCCATTCTTCCTCCTCTATGACATGAAGAATCATTTCATAATATTTTCTGAAGGCTGATTTGATTATAAAAACCTCCTATATTATTAACGTAATCTGTAATGTTTATTGTATTGCCTCCAGTCTTGTGAGGTCGCTAAGTCGGACTCCACAGCGAAATGTTTCTGGTGCTGAATTACTCGATGCAGTTACGACCAATATGATTAAGATAAAACGAAAAGGATCCAGTTCGACATCGACTACACCGTGACAACCAACACTTTCAAGGTTGTAGGCAACGAACATGATGACCTGTCACAGTGTCGGTAGACTGTCGTTTGGTCATGGTCAAGGCTCTCTACTAAAAGCGAGAACGTCAGTTTGCGTTTCCGGCAAGTCCCAATATTTGTTACCTGCAATGTAGTGGAGTGAATCGGAAAGTTGCTACACACCTGCTGTTAAATGTTCGTTGAGATCCGATGTTCTTTCCTCGATTTTCCAGATTGAACACTTTGTTTTTCATATATGGGCGTAGGCATGCCCGGCTGAAGTACGACAGCGTGCTTCGAACCCAGTTTCAGTGTAGTGCATTGCCTCCCGCCAGCCAACAGCGATGGGGTTGGGGTTTGTGCACGGCCGTCGCTGGACGACGATGGCGCCCGTCAGGGAAAACATGAACGACAATGGTCGTGTTCAGGACCCGAAGAGGACCTTTGTACATAACCGGTACCAAAGCGAGATCGGCCTCTTGCCCCTCGTGTTTCATTTGAGAGGCCACGCCACTCTTTACACACGAACATGCAAATGTTTAGGGTGACCTCAGCAAAGCTGCATCGTGTTTTCTTCTTCCCTGTCCTTCTCCCACCGTTCCCTTCTGTCCCCACACACTGCCGACACCTCCGTCCCAGTTCTCTCCCTTTCCCAAACGCTGTACCGACTCGTCACGGCCACAGGGGTCGTTGGCAGGAGCCACCGGGTACAGCGGCAGGATGGGAATGAAAAAAGTTTGTACCCACCATCCTATTCGACATGATGTCACCATTATATTGTCGTTGATTTTATTGTTCGACGTGAGTAAGAAAACATAGTTTGTTGAAGGCACTAGCTGAGGCTGAAAACCTCGTAAAATGTCCGTGGCTGAGAATTATTGAATGAGAAGTGGGCTAGCGTTCAACCCAACCCTTATTCACCCACTCACTTCGTCGATAGATTTGGGTGGAGTGTAAGGATGTGGGTAATGGATAAGGAGTGTAGGACGTGGAACCCCATGGAATGCGAGGGCAATACTAACATGTCTACATTAGAATAGAGAGCTTGTCATGTATCATTAAGAACTCATTGCCACCATTGGTGATTACCTTTGGTTGCATTTCGTGCTATATCTTTGAGGCACGGTCTCTGATGCCGATTGTACATGAGGGGTTGAGATGCGAGATCGAGTATCATCCATTTGGGTATCCATTCATCGCATAGACAAAGCTAGTTGAAGTTCCTAGTATGCACTTGTCTCTTTGATGGTTGCATCCCTTCATCCGTTCAAAAAGCAATCTTGTTGATCTGAATCACAATCGTGTCGTCGATGTATAAAAACTCTCCTATAATGGACAACTATGCGCCGATCTTTTAAACCTTTGACGACCCATGCAAAGTCATTGTCCCAACATGGATTAAGGCAAGAAATGCTTTAAGTGGAAATGGTATTCGCCGGTTGTAAACCTAGAATAGATTTAGAATCAAGGGCCACGATAAGCGTGTGACAACTTATGAGCCTCTTGGGAAAATGGGCTCCCGATAGCCCTTTGCCCTTGAAGTCCTTATAAACGCCAAACATCGAAGAGTGTCCTTTGCCATCATGTAACTTACTAATATGGACTTCATCGCTACAAGCACAGTGATAGCTCATAAAAAGGAGGCCAATGGGGGGTATTTCAAGCTTAGTATGTTTATAAGACAAACACCATTCCTCCTAACATCACCGTCCAACAACCCTCCTTCAATTCATCATTAGCACAATCCATTGCACACAAAATTCTTCTAGGAAGAAATTGCTAAAAATATTATCGATGTTTGGTCGAGGTCGCATTGGCGACTCAAAGTATGGCTGATGGTCGTCGATCGTTTTTATGCCAAGCTCAATACATCTCGCCAACACGAGCACCTTTGATAAACAATGTACACTAGTATGTAATGCAACACATAGATGTGAAATTTAAAGAAAGCTACAAATGATTAACACAACTAACAAAACAAGTGGTGCTAGGTGGGTGGATGGGAAGCGCGTCCTCGAACAAGCCGTGTGCGAGAAATTCAAGATCATTGATATAGGAGGCCTCCTCAAGTGGTGAGAAAACACCTTCTAGTGGTTAGAATAGTGGTACGACACGTGGAAAGAGGAATTAGGCAATAAAGAATTTAATACACACTATTGCAAGCGCGATGGATGAGTACAATGAGGTAGAACATTCGGCACATCTTAACAATGCCATCATCATTCTTGACAATAAGGAAGATGACTATGTATTGTTGGGTGAAGACATTGAGGAATTCCATGACCAAAACAATGAGGTTGATGTCAACGACAAGAAAGGGAGTTACTTTGCTTCGGTAGAGCGAGACGCTACCCCCCTTGGTGAACTAGAACATGATGGTTGGTATCAGAATTGATAACATATCATCGTTTTTAAGAGTTGTGCTGGAGCATGCCACATAAGGGCAAAAAACAGAAGAATTACAAGCATTACAAGTTGAATTGCTGTCGAATGAGTTGGAAGGGTGATTCATCATCGTACATTGCCACGAAGAGATTGACCGTGGCATTGACAAAATATTACTTGCTACCTTCAGAGAAGAAGTGGTGGGCGTAGTAGGTGCTGTGATTACCAAGGGGGATACAAGACGTTGGAGGGTAGTGGCTATTGAGCGTGGTGTTAGAGACATGTCAGGGGAGTGAATGCCAATGAGTTAGAGGACGTGGAAGAGGATTGGTTGTATACTGAGTTTCAAGAGGTGGGAGGGTATTGGGCATGGGTGTTGTGGGTGGTGTGGGCAGTGTGGATGACGTTGGTGGTTGGCTTGGTGTGGGTTTGGGGCGTTGTTGGCGATGTAAGTGACATGGAAGGTGCTAACATTGGTGTGGGCAATTTGGGTGGTGTGGGTTGTGTGGGTGATGTGAGTGGTGTGAGTAGTGGGAGGTGTGGGTGGTGTGGGCAATGTGGGTGGTGTCGGTGGTGTAAGTGGTGTCTACGGTGTGGGTGGTGTAGTCGTCATGGGTGTTGCGGGTGGGTGGTTTGGTTGGTGTGGGCGATGTGGGTGGTGCCCCTACTTTGAATGATATGGGAGGTGTTTGTGGTGTACGTGGTGTGCGTGGTGTTCAAGAATGGCCTAAGTGTGGTTGGTTTGCCAAAGTTTGGTGGTGGGAAGGGTGTTGGTGATGAGTTAGGCTTTGGTAGTCGGCTGGGTGTTGGTGGTGGGTCCCCTCTGAATGGTGGGTCTTTATGGTAGGTGGGTGTCAGTTGGTGCTAGTTCCAGTTTCAATGATGCTGGAGGTAACCTGAAGACGGGAATGGGTGGGACTGTTTGTGTGGGTGGTGGGATGGGAGGACATAGAGGGGCACACAGATTGCTTTGTATGTTTGAAGAGAGCTCAACATCTTTGCTGAGTTGTGTTTTATAGAGTGTGTTTACTATTTGAATTGTCAGTTACTAACATTACATTTAGTTAAGATGTTAGAAGTTTTGCATGGTTGGAACATTGACCTGTGGGTGTTATGTGCCAACTTCATCATGAATAGTAATGTCCTCCTAAGTGCAACATTGAAGGCGAGGTTGTTGCATTGCATATTTTAAAACCCTTTGTTGTTGAGATATTTGCGGGGGCATAGAAGGAAGTCTACGCTATCTCAGCTGAACAGCATAAAGCCAATAGGTATATTAGTGACGGGGAAGGGGTGTGGCTTCTGGCATGGGGTATGCTTGGGTATCTCTCTAGAAATCATGTTCTTCAAATTAGGTATATTAGTGACGGGGAAGGGGTGTGGCTTCTGGCATGGGGTATGCTTGGGAATCTCACCATAACATTATACATTTTTTGGTTTTGCGCTTGAATTAGTGTGCTTACATTGCCCTTTGGTATCCATGCCATGATGTAAGTGACGTCGATTATTCTTATGCATTCTAGAAACCGCGACGTGAAATTTCTTCACTTGGTGAGAACTAGAGTAACACGGTTGTGAGCTAGAATGGTAATGATGGAAGTCCCTACAAAAAAGAGGTGGCACATGACTTGCGAAACATGTTGACCAATTTACTTGCTTAAGTGTTGGTAGGCTTCAACACACCAAGGAAGTCAAACACCGTGGTGTTGATCATCATGATGCTTTCCTCAACTGCCACGTCATGCGTGGATTTAAAGATGTTGACATAGAGTTAGTGAGTCAGGATTTTCACCTTGAAGGATCGATGCTTGGATTGTCATTGACTTATTGCGTATTTTTCTCCTACACGAGGAAGCTGTATGGTGAAGTCAAGACTATTAACACATTGGGATTGATATGGCGATTTCACTAATGGAAATGTTGTGTATATGATGAGGATGATGGCAATGAGAAGTAACTTACCTCTACTTGTTCATCCTTGGATGGAAGGTAAGGTCTTAGTACATCTATGTTATGGGAATGTGGTTGGGACTTTGGGCTGATGGCAAGGATGAGTGCACATGAAGGATCATACTTGGTTAATGTTGCTCACGGGGATCGTAACATGTGGGTGGTCTTGATTTTGTCTGAATATACTTTGAAGGTGGCTTGGGCCTCAAGCCTACATGCACTAGATTTTAGGTGTGCTAAAGCCAAGCTTACTTATTGTATTTTGGAGCAGCATTCATGACGACTTTGAGAGCCAAGAATATGTCTAAATTTCATACATGAAAGTTAGACTATCCTTCTCTATGAAGAAAGAGATCAAAAGATACATGGAGTTATTATTGAATTGGCAGCACCATAGCATTACGATGTACATTTGGTGGAACGATCTACATTACACCCATTTGGGACTCTCACAAGTTTCATAAACGTACAATGTTGATGTGAGCAATTCGGTCAGGACATCCCACTCACCCATTTTGAGCCATGATGTCTGACTTTTGGGTTTCCAACAAACACGGTTTTTGATATGTGCAAATTGAGTTTGCAAGAAATATACTTTGAAACCAAACTATGTCAAAACAAAACACAAAACATTCTCGACCCCCTCCTCCTTTAAACTTTCTTTAAAAAACTTCCAAATTCACCAAAGCGAACAAGATATGTTACAAACACTGTCCTCTTACGATCCTTGGCAAGTAATGAGTTCCCACAAGGAAAACACATTTTAAACATGGTTTAGAAAAAGGAATGCAAAAACGTAAAAATATTTGTAAGGAACACAAAATGGTCCAATATTTTTTGGGATACAAAAATTTCATTTCCTAGATGGGGCTTGCAAAAATGTAAATTTTTATGCGGGGCACTAAATTTTCACATTGGTATGAGAGCATTTTGGCCCGAATCCCACGCGAGGATTATCCGAGCTACTTAGTTGGCTGTCACTCCTAATTTGGGGGGAGTGTAGTGTGGAAGTGCCACGCCATCTGGTCGAAGGAGCCACATGGCTCTAGCTGGGACTCCTAGGATTGTGGACATTAAGATAGGATGGCTTGAGGGTTGGAGACCCTCAAGCACCACGGTTTTGGCCTTGTCGGCCAAGGATTGCATCAAATCTGCTAGAGCACTAGCCCCAAACATAGATTCAACTTGAGTTTTGGATGGGCACACAAAAATGTCTCATTTTAGGCGAGTCCACAAAAGCTTCACCTCTTTGAGAGATTCAAAATGTATTTGATTGAAGGCAGGTAAAAACTAGCATTGTTTGAAAAGAATTTCCAAAAAATATCAACTTTGTTTTCAAGGAGTGAATGCTTAGTATGCACGTGCATAAGTTTTCCCATATAGGTTTTTGTTTGGTTTAAAACGCTTTTAGATCTAGCTTTATGAGAGGTCTTTTTATTTTCTCTTGTCATTCCACATGACTACCCATTATGTTGTTGCGGTAACACACAAAATGTGTCACATTTTATGGTATTAGAGGTATACCATGTGTGAGTCACAGGTACGGTGAGAAGGAGTAAACAATTGTTTTCTACAAATGAATACGTCTTTTTCGGATCCAATAAAGTTTAGCGAGATCATGATTTCAACTGATGAAGTACAGACATTTGGCTACAAAATGTTGAGCATGATTCAATTTTTTTGTCATATGTAGAGGGATGTGCTCAACATTTATGTGTGAGATGTGTGTACTCTGCTTAGTCATCATGTTTTCACCGAAATGTTTCTAACTAGTTCAAGACATTCATTTGTTGGAAAAAACAATCTATTCTCCTTTTAAGCCATTATTCTACTAACACCTTGTATGCATATGATATCTGAGCATGTTATATAATGTGTGCCACAACATCAGCAAAATCGTGAGTCATGTGGAAGTACGAGCAAATGAGAAGGATCTCTCATAGAGCTTCATAAAATATATATCTTAGGAGAAGTAGTATCGATATGAGAAAGGGTATGAACTTGCATAAGGAATACAATTTCCTTTAGAATACAAGGAATGTTAATGTTAGTTTTTATGTGCATTTAGAGAATGAAAAATTTGCATCTTATGGAGAGAAGTGACATTTCTTGTTACTAGGCTTATGTGTGAATTCTTTTGTGCTCTTTTAAAAATCATTTTGAATCTTTGTTCCTCAAAATTGCGCATAGTTACTAAGGTTGACAAAGACATCTTAAGAGAGTGATAAAGAATGTAAGGTCATAGGTATAGTCTCATTGCATAGGATGAGGTTCATGAAGTGCAAACTTGTAACTTTGTAATAAGGTAAGGATTAACAATTTTTGAGTTAGAGAAAGAGAGAATATTGTTGAATACTACAAAACACACTATTAAAGAGATTTATAGTGACGTGCCACACCCACAAAAGAGAAGAATTTTTTGTTTTCCCTTCTATAAAGTAAAAGGATGTATTTGTGAAAATTCTACATGCCCCTCATAAAACTTGATAGTCTTGTATGCTCCTGGAGAATGTTGACATTATTTTGTGACCTACCTTAAAGTGGATTTTTTTTCTGGCGCATTCGGAGTTGGAAACTTTTGTGTGCTCTTTTCAAAGTTCCGTTAGAATCTTGTCTTCCTCGAGTTCTCTGCCACTAAAGCCTTGTTAGGGTTGGTGGTGAAGAATACTTCTTTGTTGCAGGTCTTTGGCCTTGGCCAACAGATTGTAGTGAAGACAAACGAGTAGGAATGTCAATTTTGTGTGACAAATGGTTGTTCTTTCATGATAAAAAGAAACTGAACAAGGTGGGAGGAGGGTGAATAAAACTGTTTTTAGGGCATAATAACCATAGTGCACAATCTGCAAGGAGGTTAGGAACGCCTTGCCTAATGACTTAAAAAATAATACTACTTTCCCCACTCGCATTACCATGCTTAATCAGCGGCATGCGCCGTTGATCAAGCATAACTATTTTGGGCATGTTGAACCCCCTTTGCAATTCTCGCTCCTACACGAGGATTGGTATCGTGCAATGAGCTGTTTGTTTTTTGTTTTTGGGACACGCAAACCCCCTAGTTTGATTTAGGGTTTTGTATGTTTTGCGTGGGCGGCGCTTGGCAAAGCATAAAACCCCTTTATCAAACGAGGGGTATGTGTGTCGAATATAAATCAAAGAGCTCATTGCTTGGTCGCGATCAAGGGAAAATACGAGCTTTTGAGATAAAGCAAAAAAGTTCCATTTTTTTCCCTTTCTAGCAAATCAAACGGTTTTGCTTACAAACCTTAGTCAAACCCTACCCCGAACTACATTCGTGGTTTTAGGGTTTTGTTTTTACGCGGGCTCCTACTGGGCTCCTCGGTAGTGGGGCTCAGTAGGTTCCTTCCCAATGCAGGTGGAGGCACGGACCTCCCATGCGAGCCATAGCCCCCCCCCCCCCCCCCACCCCCACGAACATTCACAAACCCCTCAAATGACGGGCTTGTGAATATTCAAATCAAGAGACGATGTCAGCATTTTGACGCTGCATTGCACATAGCGTCGACATATTGAATTTTCTGGCTGTTCGTGGGTAAATCTTGTATATTCGAAGGTCGTTGGGAATGGGATTCAATGTGCTCCGAATATACAGATTTTTGTTTCAAACGGCGAAATGCACCGAT
Source organism: Penium margaritaceum (assembly GCA_023375785.1). Lineage (NCBI taxonomy): Eukaryota > Viridiplantae > Streptophyta > Zygnematophyceae > Desmidiales > Peniaceae > Penium > Penium margaritaceum. Next base: position 88,477 of record SZWC01011718.1, read on the forward strand.
CTTTTTCTTGCCCAACCACACCCGGCTATGGTTTTCGTTTTGTCCACCGACATCGGCCCAGTGTCAGCCGCGTACTCCCCAGTCATGGGTGTCCATCCATCCACAACTCTTCACTCATCATTCGTCGTCTTTCTTGTATTGCGCATGTCACACCGAAGAAAGCCCATGCCTCCCATGTCACCACGGCACCTCGCCCCGTCGCCCCGAGTTGTAGGGCGAGCCTGGAGGAGCGTGACGATTTTCGTAAGGGTCCATTACTTCGGAAAGAAAAGACTTAACGCAAACCAATACCTCGAACAGGAATTTGTCGAACAATATTTCCGACGCCTAGATCTATGGAAAAATTCTTCACGACGCGTAGAGCTAGCTTCCGCGTTACGACAAAGGCAAAACTGTATCCGAAATGAAATAACCAACACAGAACCAAACGCACAATAAAACTTCAAAAATAGATGTACTAAAAAAGAATAGGAGAATGAACACACATAAACGTACTAAAAAACGCCGCAGCAGGAAAAATCAAATTAGAAACAAAACGAGAATAAATTCATTAAGGAATAATAATGTTTCATGGAACGAATTTTTGTATGGTCTTAAAAATCATAGTTAGACTAAGTCTTATGTTTCTTTTCATGAGGGAAAAAACAAATTTTATATGTTAAAAAAGGAATATTTCAAATATATAAGTAATTATTGCATTCAATAATGCATGAGAATCGAAATTCCAAGACTAAATAGAATGAAATAATAGTTTACTAATTACATTTCCATGAATGCTTGACTGATTAAAAAAATCACTTCTCACATGATTTCTAATTTAAAACTTTGTTTTATTATTCTATTAAAATTCAGATAGCTATGAAATGCACATCATCATCTAAAAAAAATTCAAACGATAATCATTTAATAATCTAAAAACATTATGAAAAACCAATACATAAATAAACCACCAATACATATTTATCTTGTATCAAAAATTCGTATCAAAGGATAATAAATGATTTCAAATAATAATGAGAACGAGTTAATATATAGTTTTCCGATTTTGCATATAATGATTGATCTAAATCTCATGATGACCTCATATACCAATCACAATGACGATGTCATATGAAAAGATCAAAACCGAAAATGGAGGACTACCAGCTTTTTTTGAAGTAAAAAAGACATTAAAAATCAAAATTGTAGGTATTTTGAAGAGAATTTTTTAAATTGTTTCATGACCTTTGCATTCATTGTATTTGAACTTTTCTCATTTTTCGACACATCATAATAAAGAATACATATTTGTTTTAATGAAAATTAAAACATCCAGTATTAACAATTGGTACTTAAGAATTCGTATTCCTTTCATGAAAAAATACGTATTTTATTTTCTTAGAAATCATCTGGATATGAAAATAGCTTTGTGTAAATGAAAAATGAAGAATCGGCTCTATAAATATAAGATTAATCCAATGAAAAACAAATCCACATAGTAATGAAAATATATTTGATGAATAACGAGATTTTATTTATCATAGTCCTTTTGTTTTTAATATTTTTAATTAAAAAAAATTTATTTTCCGACTTTTTACTACATATGTTTAACGTTTCCTAATTTATCTCATAAAGTTTCTCATTCAATGAATTTTTTTACTAAATTCTCTTTGCTTACTCGGCATTATCCCGTTATATAACATTTCTCACTAATTTTTTTCATTTCAAACTAACGTTTATGAAGTAATTTTCCGCAAAGGAATAAAAGAAAGAAAAAAGAAATAGAAATCATCTAAATTTCTACATTTTTGATGTATTGAATATTATTGAGGTGGGATGACTTTGAGGTTTTCCATAAACTGTAATATGATGGTTAAAGCATTGATTTATTCATAGAAATTTAAATCTTAGTTTATTGAAATATTTCACGTTCAACTATTGATAACAATGGAGGTCACATATTGTCTTTCTTATCAATGTTCGTGAGGAAGTATTCAATCCCATGGATAATTCACTTGAAAAGGGAACCAATTCTATGGAAACTAGTTATAGATAAGGAATATACACATACGTAAAAATATTGAAAAAAAGAAATACAAATATGAACAAAGATGTACTCAACAAAACATGCATTTACATGTTATACATACATAAGCATATACATATACATATACATGTACATATACATATACATATACATATACATATACATATACGTATACATATACATAAAAATATACATATACATATACATATACATATACATATACATATACATATACATATACATATATACATATACATATACAGATACATATACATATACATACATAGATACATATACATATACATATCCATATCCATATACATATACGTATACATATTCATATACATAGACATATACATATACATTAACAAATTTAAATGTGCATTTACGGCTTCATATACATCAAAATCTATATCTACATTCAAAAGTAGATCT
>SZWC01011719.1:5297-45945 GCA_023375785.1 Penium margaritaceum
GAGAGAGAGAGAGAGAGAGAGAGAGAGAGAGAGAGATACTTATCTCTCCTGCTCCCTGTCTCTGGCACAATCGGCGCCTGACGGGTAGGGGGGGGGGGATATTGGTTTTTCACTCTCCTTCTCTGGCCGTTCTCGGTTGGGAGGCAACCGGTGGAACCATGGGGCTGTTGGCCCTCCCATTGATGGGTGCCTTGACCAAGACATCGACAGCACGTAGCCTCCGGTCGGGGAGCGTTTGCTCAAGGCCATCTTTATTATTATTATTATTATTATTATTATTATTATTATTATTATTTGCACTGCCAGCCGGGGAGTAAGCTTGACTCAAGCTTTTTGACAATCGAACGGGCTACTTTTGACGACGGGCAGCACTTGGCCATAGAGACAAACCAAAAGACAGTAATCAATCACAATCGACAGCTCAATCCAACGGACAGTCGAAGCCGATTTCAGAGATAAATTGCGGAAGCTGGCTCTGATGCCAATGTAACAGCTATGGGCTGTTTTGCGACTAACTTCTGAATCCCAAAACGTAGGCCCTCAGAAAGTGTAGTCCAAGGAGGCCGAGTGACTGGCCGCCTCAGCCATTTTGGTTGAGACACGTCACGGCGAAATGGACAAGGTCTTCATAGGGCATCTTTGCAAACATGCAACCTAAAAACCCTATCGTTCCATGTGGCACAGGACCCTAGCAGCCAACTAGAGGGGAGGAGGAGTGACGTGATGGATTTTCCATCGCGGCACTCCCTTCACCTAGAATCCATCCACGGATATTTTCCAGGCTAGAGTCGAACCAGACTCTAGCCCAATATGTTTTTCCGGGCTTTGGCTCCTCGAAACCTGAGCCTCGAGTACCCAAAGTACCTGATAACTATTCAAAGACCATCTTAACTATAAAAATGGTCCGTATGCTACCGTCCCGGTTGTGCTGTGTTGGGGTATCTGGCTTGTTTGAACTCGATTCGGGTTTTTGTTTTCGGTCAGAAATGGCATTGTTGTTGGGCGGAGAATGGTTGGAGTGGCTGCGCATGGATGATTCTACTTCGGTGAACTTGGGGGATTAATTTCACTGAAAATTTGAGGCATTGGAGTTGTTCCTTGAGGTGGGGTGGTTGAGTTGGGCTGTCCGTGGAAATTCCAGAACATCCCCTCTAAGGGGTCCTGGGTTGATTCCCCCCTCAAGCTGAGGGGTGGGTGGGGGATTTACCCCCTTCTGAGGCAATTGCGAGTAAGTGGTTGTGAGTGCATCCCCCCCCCTCCCCCCCCCCATCATGCACCATCAATCTCTTCACTCGTGCACCATCAATCTCTCCAATTGATGCCTCAGAGCTCTGCCGTGCTGACCTACCAATTGGGGAAATCAGTGGCTGTAGGACGAACAACCCCACCCCCCCATCTCTATCGCCTGCCGCTTTGAAGCCGGAGGGATTGCCATGCCAATCCCGCCGGATCCCCTCCACCTGCATCCACTCCCCTCCTCCCCCATGCCTGTTGCCCGTCTCTTGCCGGTGGCTCCATGGGCTCCCCCTTCCCCGTAGGTGTGCTCTCCTCCACACTCACAAATGGGTGAGGGATGGAGGGACGGCGGCGGGCCCCCCTCGGCTGCTGGATGCTCCCCGTCAATGCCGGCCATGCATGTGCGAAGGCTTGGCTTGGCCACGATGCATGTAAGGTCCACCCGGTGTGTGCCGCGGCCCCCTTGAACTGTGATGTGCTTCCTACTCCCACAATGTGGCAAGGCGGGAGTGGGCCCGTTGGATGGCCCTGGTCATGGGCTATCCAATGTGCCCGCTCGCGCCTCAAATGGTACATCATGGAGGCAGATTGGGTCCACCATGGCCCGACGGTATCAATGATGTCAGCAGTCCCCCGGCTTTTTGGCTCCTTGCTCCCTCTGTGTGCCACTTGGCACCGCCGGGGTGGGCCCAGTGTGGAGTCCTCTCCAAGGGCTATCCGTCGGTACCCTCCACGCTCAACACGGTGCAAGGTGTAGTCCGGGTGGTGTGGGTGGCGTGGAAGGGATTGTCATGTGGTATTTGCAGCTGCTGAGGCATGCCATGTGGCAGAACCCTGTTCTACAGGACTGTTGAGCCTTGCTAATGTGGCAGGCTCACTCTGACGAGGCCCCAGAACCTGGGCTTTCTGAGACCACCCCCCTTGGGAAACCCGTTTCAGAGCCTCCTGAATGAGTCAGTTGAATCTCATTAATGAATTGAAGTAGTACATCATGGACATATGCTGCGCCTATGGGCACTGGAGAGCCAACGCCACATGATACTTTAGCAGGGCCCGAAGTGGGCAAGACAACCCCTCTGTGCCACCATGCCTTTCTAGACGCAACTCCGACACCTCCGTAGCCGCACGAAGAACACTCCTTGGGCCTTGCGGGAAGGCCTAAAAGGTCTCCATAGCGGGGAATACAAACTCCAAAAAGTCCCGATCTGCCTCCGCAGCCCACTACCCATATTTCTGCTCCTTCACCCTCACCGCCTCCGCCAACGCTGCTCCCGGCTGCAATGCAGAGGCGCGTCCCAAGGACAGCTGCTGGGGGACCATAATGACCAAGTCCAGCACCAGACGGTGGCCCGTTGCAGGATCCAGACACCCAATGTCCGGCTGCCCCTCCACCAGAATCCCTTCCAGCTCCTGCACCCCCCCATGCCACTATCGTGCATCATTGCCGCCAAATCCCTCACCACTATGTCGTGGACAGCCTTCGACGTCCCGCCCCATGTATACCACAGTGTGCTGCGGTGCGCAGGGGTGAAGCGGCACTCTAACTGGGTAGACACAGATGGGGTGTGGCGCAGGTGTGTCAAGGGTAGCCCCAGTCGAAACCTGCATGCCACCCGCCATTCCCCCGGAGCCATGTACAACCTGTCAGTCACCGACCTCGGGTGAGCGAGCAACCAATCCCCACTCTGCTCCCCTTGGACAGCCGAATGGCGCTGCAGCTGAGGCAGAGCCTCCACCACCCCCAGGTCTGCAAAGGCCGCCGCGTGCAGGTCCGCCAGATGCCACACATATAGATGCAAGCTCAGAACCTGGAATAAGCGATGCGGGCTCCCTCGCTCTCACGCCACCAGGACCGGGACAACTCTCCGAATTGCCTCTGGCAGGCCCCTCAATGCCACCCCCCTGAGCTCCTCCAATGAGCCCTTGTACCACCTCTTCGGGCCCGCTCTACGCTCCTCTCCTGCTCCTTTTGTACCGGTGCATGGAGGAGTTGCCGCACCTTCTGCCACGTCTGAAGCCGGCTGCACATGTTGGAGATGGGGGCAAGGGCTGGGACAGGTGCCAACCCCAGGCCTCCCACACAGATCGACAGCTGTGCCTGCAGCTCCGCATGCACCACAACCCGCCTCTCCCGTAATGTCTTCACCTCCTCCAAGTATAGCAACCGCTGAAGGCATGCCCCCACACGCTCATCGAACCCCCGGAGACGAGCCAGCCAGCACTCCGTCGGGGGTGTCAGCCGTGTAAGGTGCTACAGGCGCTGCGTGACACGCTCCCGGAGAATTCTGAACGCCACCTTGGAATCCGGAAGGTCGGGCAGCGTCTCTAATAGCACCTCCACCTCCCCCACCGCAGCCTCTAGCCTCGATGGGCAGAACTCCTCCATCCTCAGCGGCGCTCCCAGCACAACCATCCCCTCTGTCACCCTGGTCACTCCCACAAGGCCAGTCGTTGTTCATGTCACGGAAGCTGGGAGGAGCACTTGGCACTTGTGGGGCTGCACCTCCATACCCACCGCCGTCAACCCGGTCTGTAACACTGCAAACCCAGCCTCCAACGCCTGTACCAGTCCCAGCAGGTAGGTGTCATCCAAATACACCAACAGCTGTCCACCACCTGCCATGGCCCCCTGAGCTGCCTCGAGTGCAGCCTGCTGCATTAGAGCGTAGAGGAAGGGGCTGATCGGGTCGCACTGGCCAACTCCCCTCTCTGACTGGATCACCGTCGGCTGGACCCCCCCTCCCTGATGATACAGGTCTAACGGCTGGTTGTAGGATTGAGCCAACGGCAGGATGAGCCGTGCGAAGCCTTGGTCCTGCTACATCTCGAATATTGCAGCCTTGTACGCGTTACGGAAGTCAATGCTCAGCAATCCCCAGTTTGGACATGCGTCCAACTGCTCAAAGATCATGTGGACAATGGTGTCCCCCCCTCTGCCTGAACCCCCACAGCCTGCTGCAAAGGATATAAGAGGGCGGTGTTGTCGGAGACGTGCAGGACCCGGATGGTTGTTACGAATCCACTCTCCCAATCTGCGGCGTTCGCGGAAGCGTCGGACTGTTTTCCCGCTCCCACTCCAGCCGCAAGGTCCGCCTTCTTCTTCCGGCATTCACGCGCCCAATGGCCCGGCTTCTTGCAGTAGTGGCAGTTCCCCTTCTTCTTTCCTCCTCCGCTGTTGCTCCTGGTTGATGTAGCACCGCCCCCATGACCAAAGTTGGTGATGAGAGCGACGTCCAGTCCGCTTCCGCCCTCCTCTCCCTTGCGCCGCTCCTCCTCAAACAGCAAGCTCTCCTCCACATCGTTGAGGGAGAGCTTGTCGCTGCGCTGGTCCAGGTCAACAATGAGAGGAGTGTAGCTGGTAGGAAGGCCAGAGAGGATGGTTAGCATGAGCACACGCTCCTTGACAGGGTCCTCAATCACAGCAAGCTGGTCAGAGAGAGACTTCACCATGTTGATGTAGTCAATCATGGATCCGGACTCATCCATCTTCACAGTGTGAAAGCGACGACGCAGCTGCATATTCATGAGGATTGACTTGGAAGAATAAGTGGACTCAAGATTTTTCCAAACCTCCTTTGGCATGAGGATGCCACTGACGAGGAGTTGCTGCCTTTCGGCGAGGTGGAGGTAGATGGTGGCAAGGGCGCGGTCACTCTTCTTGCGGTAGGTACGGGCCTCGACAGGGGAGAGGGAGCTTTCTGCTGGTTCCTGCTCCTTCTCATCCACCTGGCTCCAGAGACCCTTCTCCATCAGCACCATCTTCATGTTGTTGCTCCAGTTGAAGAAGTTATTGCCTTCGAACTTGGCGATGTTGACGCCGGCCACCACAGAAGCGGATTTCGCCATGGTAGTGCAATGTTCATCCCACAAACGGCTCTCTCACACAACAGGGTGCAAGGAATGTCTCAAGGAAGAGACAAAGCCTTGTTCTAGCTCTGATACCACTGATAGAAACTGGGGCAGCCCTCAGGGAGGTGATCAGGCTGAGTAAGAGCCGCCCAGGCAGGACCAACTGTTTGTGAGAGGGGGTTGCAGGTTGCACAGACAGAAATTACGGAAGCGAATGTAGGTTTGCAGAGAACGCGAATTTCTGAATCGACTTTTGAGTGAGATATGGATTTCCAAAGTTTGGAGATCATGAGTCGGGTTCAAGTGACGACCTGAGCACTTTGAGCTCAAAAGGCGGCAGGATTATTGGCCAGGACGGCTGAGAGCGGCCTTCAAGGAGAAAAGACGGCTGGAGGAAGTCCAAGAGACTTCAAGGAAGGACCAGTCCACGATTATTAGCCATGCAGGCCATGCGAGACATAATTCTCTTGTGTGACAAGGTGACTGCCGCTTATCCCGCTAGGCTATGAGTGTGCTAGAGGGTGAGTTTTGACAGAGTGCTCCCTTAGCCAAATGAGTCATATAAGGGCTTGTTAGAAAGCTGTGATGATGTACTTTCTCATTCAAGAGTCGAGCCGTTGGCAGAATAGGTAGGTAGGTGAGGCAGAACAAGCAGCTTGGTGAGGCAGAACAAGTAGGTTAGTGAGACAGGGGCACAAGCACTGCCCATCAGTTGCGTATAGCACCAACTATGCCGTGTCCTCCCATCGTCCCAGTTTCCCTACGGCATCGCATGGCACGGTGAAACAGAGCACACCTCACATGCAATGTCTGGAATCGCTTTGCCTTCTATGTTTTGTGTGCAAGACTCGTTCCTTCTTCAATTCTGCACTTTCTCGTCGCATCAACGTGGGTGATAGCTACTGCCGTCTGCAGCTGCGGCTGCAGTCTTTCAGGGTTGAGCTACCAAAGCAGCAGTGAAGCTGCAGTGACTGTCAAAGAACAGTCAGTTTGCGGGCGTGGTGGTGAGCAATGTGGTGTGCAATGACAAACACTGTGCTGTTGCTTCCTTGGCTGAGCTGTGCTACCATGTACTCTGCCGAAGGGCTGGAAAAAGGGAAAGGCACCCCAGGTCCGCAGCTTGGGTATACACATGCCACCATTCCACAACTTCTTCCCCTGCCTCAGGGGTTGCTCAACACAGCATCACCACATCATTTTCCCCACACCATCAGTTATTTCTCTCTCTATATGCCAAACATGATATTGATGGAGCGAGGACCGGGTTTGGGAAGGTATCGGCTATTGCGGTCATTGGCACTACAGCATTGCAAGAACCAGGTGGGATTATGTGGCTGACCAGCATGCTGCATGTACTTTCAGTATGAGTGAACTTGCTGTTTGGGGGGCAGTTAGGCCGGAATTCCAGTTTTTCCACACTGAGAGAAGTACATCCATGCATCCCCTTTGACGTTATTAGTCCACTGGTTTGCGGACCTTTGCATGATGGCATGATGTACAGGCTCACCTTGTTCCCACCGACACAGACACTTGCACGTCACAAGCAGGCCCATGGCATGACTGCAACCAATCCCAAGAATGTAGAGCTTCTGAACCACTACCTTTCCCGCATAAACAAAGAACTGATCACGGAAATGCTGAAGCACTGTCTTAAGCATAGCCTCCATCCGGTGGACTACCGTCATGGCCTGAAGGAAGACACGGGCCTGGATTTCATGAGGGTAGGACCCATGGCCAAGCCTTCCCCAAGTATGAGCAAGACTCCCCTGTCTTTGGTTAATGAAAACCCAACTGGTCTGATGATCTTTCCCTCAGTGTACTACGGTTCACAGTGCTTACTGAAACTTGAAAGTACAGCCGCTTCTGCTGGTCATTCCTGCTCAGGTAAGAAGAAGATTCCAAGTGCACTATTGTCAAATGGATACCCCATGCAGTAAACGGACTGCACAGTGCTGAAATCATGGACTGACAGGGGGGGGGGGGGGGTGGGCGATTCCTTAGAGAAATAAAACCTGAGTTAAAAGCCCAAGCTATTGCACATCAGCTAACTGTACCCTACAATATGAAACAAACATGGACTAGTTAAACGCCGGCACAGAACCCTTGATGATACCTTGCTGACTGAATCTATGATGTCCTTTGTCTTGTGGTATGAGGCCATCACTTGTGTCAATTGGGAATGGAATTGGGTCCGACAGGGTGCATTGCCAGGGACAGTCGCAGTTTGGGAACACCAATTGAAGGACAAGGCATACCTCTGGCCGGCATGTGTATTCATTGTCCCCAGCAGCAAGAGGAAAGAAGCAGTCCTTGCTCTTGTGGTGTGTAGTTGTGGGGGTTTCCCATGTTTCCATTGCATTGAGTTTCTGGGGTCCAACCACTGTCAAAAATTGACAGCTGGATTGCTCCATGTTTTAGGCACATACCCTACCAACAGTTTTGCATGCTGTGGCATGTTTCACACATCACAGTGCCAGAGCAGTGCTCAGACTATGTAGAGTTTGCTAATCACCATTCCTGCACCTGCACATTCCATTCACCATAGATTGCCTCACCTGTACTCACAGACATGCTCACTCTGACTGATATTGAAAGTGGGAGCACATCTAATTCCTTCTCCTCACCACCAGCACTGAAACCCTTAGACACACAGAAGCACCGCCACCTGAGCCAGTGCAATATTCCATGCAATTTTCCCCAACGGTTAACTACAGTCGGTGATACCATACCACTGAAAACACATAATTCAGATAATTCAATAACAGACCAAAGACAATGTTTTGAATGCGGGGGGGGGGGGGGGGGGGGGGGGGGGGGGGGTACCCTGATGCCGCCAAGTGGGAGAAGGCAGTAAATTATATATGAAATGTTATTCCAGAACTTACGGTGCATGAACTGGAGCCATTGATGTAAAATAGCTGTACACCTTGAAAATAAATCTGTGAGGAGTGATGAACACGTACAAAGACATCCTTGTGGACGAAGGCTGTCACCAGGTATTGAGAAAAGGATCAAGTTCATGAACACGTATGCCCAAGTCAATGAGTAAAAATCAACTTGCACTTTACAGGCTCTGAGAGCACATGAGCACTGATAAATCCACCAAAGGGATGTCAAAACATCCCCTTCTTTAATGGACCCCTGGAAGAAGAAATGTATGTTGAACAACGAGCATGATATGAGGATGGAACGGATTGTGTGTGGCGTATGAGGAATGTCCTATATGGCCTGAAGCACGATCCTAGGTGCTGGAAGAAGGGAGTCTGATGCATCCTCCAGATTGGAAGGGGGGGGGGGGGACAAAGCCTTCAAGTCCCTTCTGTCTCGTTGCAATGGGAGGATGAACTTCCTGTGGAACTACTTGTCTATCCAGCTAAATGTTTCATCACATCTCTATCCATCACTTACATCACTAGCACCACAGCCCTGCAGCAGCTCACTACAAGATGACCTATCTTGGAAATGCCCACAGTTTTCCTCGGCTTGAATATCATGGAAAAAAAAAAAGGTGCACAAATGATTACACTGCACCAGGGGTGATTCTTTGTGCACCTTGCACTTCTTCCAATAAATTGTACAACACCTGCTTGAAAATCAGTTTCTCATCAGCCTGTATTATTTTTCCCATCTGCTTCATGCAAAAATCTCAGACTACGGAGCAGACACAGATCCTACACCATACAAGAAAATCAAAGACATCCTTTCATACCTTCCATCCACCATGTATCTAGAAATTTCATGTGCTGTCAACACTCTGGCACATTTTAGTAAGTTAACGCACGCTGGCGGTTGGCATTGTCCCTGCTTGCTGCAGAGACACACGCCACCCATGCGGCTCACATCCGCGCCTTCCACTCCCTTTGTTAGGGACCTGCCGAGCCCGCAGTCGCTTACCAAAGGTGCGCTATGCGCATCTACACGCGCCTTGGGACCGCAGGAGGGACACAACTGTGGGCGCTTCGCATGCTCATCATCGGAGTTTGTCTTGAGCATGCCGACAGCTTCAGGAGGTACAACGACACTACGCTCGAGCCCTTCTCCACCTCCCTTTAGCTTCTTCCTTGGACGCATTAGCTTTTCCTCCAGGTGACATCCGCTCGTGAGGCAGCCATCGCCCACCAGGAGATTTCACTTGCTGCACCGGTCATCGCGTCACCACCGACGCCTCTCTTGCAGTTCACTGCTCCTACCTCTGGCACGCCTTCCTCTTCCCCTTCCACCCCAGCTACCCCGACTCAGATGCAGAGTGTGGCACCAGCAGCAAAGGGGAAGAAGAACAAAAAGAAACGTGGCTCGGGCCAGCAGCAGTTACCGTAGCACCAGTCATCAAACGATAGCAGTGGACGCACTGTTCACTACTACAACTGTGGAGGCGCTCACCGCTACACCAAGTGCCAGCAGCCGCTCGACTAGGCGCGGATCACTCGCGGTCTTTAGGCTGCACACGTACAGCGGTCTGCGTCGAGCAGCACATCCTCTGGTCGCGCGGCAACCACGACCGCAGCAGTTCCCGCTTCCCCACCGGCAAGCAGCGGAGACCCGGACCTCCGTGACCGTACCATCGCCGAGCTCCATGAGCTCCTGGCGCTTCGCTCTCAGGGAGGTGCGAGTGTGTTGTCACAACCGGGTGGTTCACAAACTGTTTGTTCGTCTTTTCTCATCTCTTGTGATGACTCGTGTGGGGGAGCACAGCTGGCATGTGATGATGATGGGCCTAGCAGTACAGATTGGATTTCTGAGCCTCACCTGTGCCCCCTTCATCGTTCTCCCTCCTCAATTGCTGAGCGCTCGTCTGCAGCCGAGTGTTCCATTGCCCATTGCACCGTGACGTCCTCCAGTCATGATTTGGGTGGCACTTGGATCATCGATTCCGGTGCCACTCACCACATGACATGTTGTCGTAATGACTTTGTTGTCCTCGGTCCTGTGGCGTCTGTTCGCTCCGTTCACACAGGCTCTGGTCAGTCCTTGCCTGTCTAGGGTGTTGGGGTTGTGTGCTTCGATGGTCCGTTTGGCCCCTTTTTATCTCTTTTGTGCCGTTTGTGCCTGAACTTGAGCTCAGCTTGCTCTCTGTGCGTGCCTGCACTTTGATGGGACTCTCTGCGGAGCACACTACCGACTCCACGCTAGAGAATGACCTTGATACTCACACTATTGTTCTTCGTGCCTCTATTGTGGATAATCTAAATTGTGTTCCTCGGATGTCTTCTTCTCCTTGCCCCCCTTCTCCTCCTGCCCGTGTGTTTGTCACTGGTGTCCTGTCTGCTGAGCACCAGTGCTTGCTGCATCGATGTTTGTGTCATGTGGACTCCAACACTGGGTCAAAGCTCATTAAGACACAGCCCGCCCTCGGTCTTGACGCGGCCTCTTTCGAGAGGCCGTCCATGACCAATTATGTGTTATGCGCTCAGGGTAAGATGCATCACTGCACCTATACTGACTCTCGTTCTCGAGCCCTCGGTCCCCTCGAGCTGGTCCATTCGTACCTTCTCAGTCCTCTCCCTGTCGAGTCCTTATCCGATCGGGGCCGAAATGTCCTCACCCTGACCGATGACTTCACCCAGATACGGTGGGTCTACAGCCTGCGTCAAAAGAGTGATGCCGCTCTTGCGGTTCGTCTCTGGCTAGTGATGGCTGAGCGTCAGTCTCGCTACTTGCTGCACACCTTCCGCTCGGATCGCCGCAGCGGGTTTCTTGGCAAAATGGACAATTTCTGTGTCAAGCGCGGGATTTTTCACCAAGTCTCTGCTCCTGCCACTCCTTAGCAGAACGGTGTCTCTGAGCGCTGGAACCGCACCATGGAGGATGTGGTTCGTGCTATGCGGTCTGAGTGCGGTCTCCCAGAATCCTTGTCTTTCGAAGGATTCGCCTACATGACGTGGGTCTGGAACCGCCTCCCGCACTGTCCTCTTCTGGACCATGTTACATCGTATGAGCTCTCGTTTGGCCACCGTGCCGATCTGCGTCTTGCTCGTGTCTGAGAATCAGTGGCTTTTGTGTGGTACACGGAGGATTGGCAGGGGTTCAAGGTCTCTCCGCGAGGTCGCTTGTGTGCCTTAGTTGGTATCTCCCCGCGGTTGAGAGCCTGGTGTTTTTGGGACCCCACCCGTCGTTGCATTGTTAAGTCCCATGAAGCTCTCTTCTTTGAGTCTTTCACCTACCGCGACCTGACCTCGATTGTGTCGATCTCTGTCACACACGTTCCTATGTGTGATGTTTCTCGACTGATGGGGGAGTCTGAGCCTACAAGCACCTCTCGTCTGGCTGATGTGTCCGTTCGAGCCCCCCCACTTCTCGGTCTCTGGCTCTTGATGACCCTGTGATCATCGTTGTCGGCCCAGAGACCTCTCCCATCCAGCTTGTCTTCTCTCCTACGCCCTCGCGCCCCACAGACACCCATGATGTTGTCCCTCTGTCCACCGGTGCTCCTGTCTCTATGGGCGGTCCTACTGCCACTCCCAGTCCTGCGTCTCCCATCAGTTCACAAGCCTCTCCTCCCACTGCATCACCTGTGCCTGTGCCTCAGTCCTCACCGGATGTTCATGCCTGTCTCTGAGCCTGCGGTCAGCCCTTCGAGCCCAGGCTACTCGCGTGAGCCCGGTGTCGTCTTCGACCGTTCGGCTCCGTAGCCCAGCGAGTGTCAGGTCCTGCACCCAGGCGCTCCACTTGTAGTGTTGCGAGTGGCGATCTCGGCACAAAGGCCCTCGGCCTGAGTGTCCGTACAGATCACACAGAGGTACATCCAGTGTGTAGGGCACGATCTTGTCACTCGCGAGTTTTGTATCGCTTGTGATGCAGTAGCTGACCTTGTAATCGTCAAGCCCAGTTCTGAGGCGCGTGCACTCGCCACTCAGAGCTCTCCCTCGTTGGCGCCTTATCCGGGCACACTGAGGGGTGCTCTCTCATTAGAGGATGCCGGCGTCTGGCGTGCCGCCTGTGAGGATGAGCTTCGTGCCATCCAAGAGCACGGAGTTTACGAGCTAGTCGACCTTCTCCCTGGGAGGAAGGCGATTCAGGTCAAGTGGGTCTTTCGCAAGAAGGTGAAGTCGGATGGCTCACTGGAACTCAACAAGGCTTGCTTGGTCGTCAAGGGGTACTCTCAGATCGAGGGTGTTGATTACACTGACACCTTTGTCCCTGTCGGCCGCATGACCTCAGCTCGCACTCTGTTTGGTGGGGTGGCTCAGCATGACTGGGAACTACACCAGATGGATGTGAACAATGCGTTCCTCCATGGCTCTCTGGATGAGGAGATTTATGTGGCCGAGCCACCAGGCTTTGAGGACGGTGACAAGGTCTGGCGCTTGCGCGAGTCCTTGTACGAACTCAAGCAGTCTCCACGGTGCTGGAACTGGGAGATCACAGGCACTCTGACTCGTGCGGGATACCGTACTGCTATTTGATTTCGTTGTTAAATATTTCATCGAGGACGACGATTTCCATAATACGGCTACGAGCTATATATTTTTGGACCTAAAATGAATACGATTAATTAATGTCGTCGGGCCTATTCGACACATGACGTGAGGGCAAAAACCAAACTGGGATTGCGTGACCCATGTCATTCACGCGATCGTACAACTTTCGGTGTCGGCTAAGCGCCAAAACCAGAAACGACGACAACGAGACGTGAAAACGACAACTCGATGTACAAAAAAAATGAATCCTAGACAACAAGTCCAAGTCAGTTCGTCCCATTTGAAAAAAAAAACATTAATCCCGGAGACGAACCATGACTACGACCAAAAAAATATTTCAAAATTCGGAATCGTGTAGTAGTACGGTATGTACAGAGCGAGGCAGATTCCTCTCTTTTCATCCGACATGCGCCTGAACGGTTCACTGCCATCCTGGTCTATGTGGACGACCTCCTGAACGCGTCTCCCTCCATGGAGGCCGTGAAGGAGGCCAAGGTGGTCCTCCAGACTGCCTATAGGATGAAAGACCTTGGTCCTCTAGTAGTGTTTCTTGGCATGGAGATTATACGAGACCGCAGACGCCAGACGCTTCTCTTGCATCAAGCCCGATATGCACGCGTTGTGGGGGAGCGCTTCAGTGACCTACTTGGCGCAGTGCCAATGACCTCTTCACCTCTCACACGTAACGAGCAAGATGCCCTGAAGGTGGACGATCCCACAGGTGGGGGAGACAGTGGATGTGAGCTTGTACCTCCGCCTCATCAGAACTCTGATGTACCTGGCCACTACCACACGCCCCGACATCGCTTTTGGTGTCAACCTCCTTGCACAGTTCTCGTAGGCTACACGTGCTAGAGCCCTCCACGCGGAGGCAGAGTATGTTGCTCTGGGTGCAGGGACTGCTGAGGCAGTGTGGCTGCAACACCTGTTCCTTGAGCCGGGTCAGTCAAAGCCCGCCATTGTGCTTCGTTGTGACAACCAGAGTGCTCTGGCGATTGCAGAGAACTCTGGTGTCAATTGGAAATATTTTAGGGCATGCAGGCCCATGCAATAACGAACATGAGCTCTGTGTGTGAGTGCGATACAAGATGGCAAGAATTTGGCTAAGTCTGGAACGCTGAATATGAGCCCCTAGCGGGCTTAAGTAGGGGCGCCGGCAGCTAGCCGCACCGGGCCCCGTCACCCCCGCTGAGCCCAAACGAGTCAGCGGGGAGAACACACTGCGTACACCATGATAACAATAATGGTGGTCTCCTCGAGGCGCCGGAACAGCTCTCCGAGTGCCCAGGTCTCGACCACCGAGAAAATAGGAGCAGTGCCAGAAAATCTCAGAATCAACGTCCAGACATCACACACGGCTTTCCGAACATCGGAAGCGCTAGTACANTATAAAAGAACAAGGAGAGAGTACAAATGAGCCCCTAGCGGGCTTAAGTAGGGGCGCCGGCAGCTAGCCGCACCGGGCCCCGTCACCCCCGCTGAGCCCAAACGAGTCAGCGGGGAGAACACACTGCGTACACCATGATAACAATAACGGTGGTCTCCTCAAGGCACCGGAACAGCTCTCCGAGTACCCGGGTCTCGACCACCGAGAAAATAGGAGCAGTGCCAGAAAATCTCAGAATCAACGTCCAGACATCACACACGGCTTTCCGAACATCGGAAGCGCTAGTACAGCCACCGGGTCTCCCCGTCACACCAGTATAGTCCACCGGGTGCGCGGGTCTCAACCCACCGAGAAAACTCTCCTAGCTCCGGACAAGCCCACAGGGCTACTAGAACGCATCGACCGCTTCTCGCCGGCGCTGTCGTAGGCGCTGGAGAAGTCTCGGTGCAGTCCGGAGGCCCGTCGTGTCGTCACGCCCTCCTCTACCACATATCCCGCATGTGGGTATATTGGTAAATTAGCGGTGTCGGTCGTGACGGGTGGAAGCCACACAAACCAACACTCCCCCTGGCAGACATAGCCGTCCACGCCAGAACAAATGAACGAAGGCATGGAATAACAATGTATGGCAAGCCATAATATGCATGAGTAGACACACACACACACACACACACACACACTCACTCACACATTCACACACATCTGCTATCCATCTAGGGTCTCCCTGGACACTGGCACAGCCTACCAAGTTTCTGGGTCACGACCATGAGAGGAGTGATGCGCACGCACACAAACCAATGTAATGCACATCATACACATGTCAGAGGACAAGATGGTCTCCTCGTGACACTAGCGGTACCAGGGCCCGGGTCTTGACCGCTATGAGCAATCCAACACAATAGTATCATCATCCAAACACAGGATCATGGGAGGATCTCCTCGTAACACGGGTGCAACGCACCATGTGTCCGGGTCGCGACCAAGAGCTCGCATGCACATGCCACACACAGTATAGCCACACACCAAGACACACGATCACATGGTCTCCTCGTGACACTGGTACAACGCACCAAGTGTCCGGGTCTCGACCAACAGAGTGTTACCATCTACATGCAGCTGTGCAGGCACGTAGCATGAGCCACATGCGGGATGCTATAGATGCTCACAACAGAGCATGGACCTCGTGATGCATCTCCCATGACGTCGCGTCAGGTCGAGGTCCACACAACACTCCCTCTGGGTAGATGAACCTGGCAGCGATGTCCTCGATGGAGATGCTGATGCCGTAGCTGAACAGATCCTAGGCGATGAGTGATTTGGTGTATCCATCATGCAGGGATAGCTCCCCCTGTCACCTGCGAGTCGACTCCCTCCCTCAAAGACGAAGTGGTGTCTCCGGCTACGACTCCTCACGTCGCAGCTACATCATCTGGGGTGTACCAGTCCTTGCGTGACTGCCAAGGGTCCCAACCCACAGTCTCTCCTGTCTCCGCTCTGCTGCGATGCATCTGTGTACGCCGGAGGAAAGGGAATGGGCGAGCAGCACGCGTGCGTGGATGAAGTGGCGGAGCTGGCCTCCGATACGGGATAGCACACCCTGAGGCACAAGGGTGTGCTGCCAAAGGAGGAGGGCTGGAGCGACGAACCAGGTCACCACTCATGGACGAAGGTGACGATGGAGGAGTAGCTGAGTCGGGTGGATAAACGTGCGTGATGGCAGCCGCACAAGGAGGAACAATGACAGAGTCGACAGGAGCGACGATGGAGGAAAGTGAAGGCACGCTCGGCTCTCCTATGGTAGTGTCTCTGTCGAATGTCATACTCATAGCTGCTACAAGATCCTCCCCGAGCATGGATGTGCCAAATGCTGGTGGCGGAAGGCTCATGCCGATAGTAGTGATGCTCCCCTCCTCTGAGAATCGCTCACGTGCTGCCATCATCTCCCGCTGCAGCATCACTACACGCTCCTGCAGGTCGGCGAAATCAGCCTCAGACATGTGGAGGCGGCCCACGTCTGCCTCGCATAGCATGAACTCTGCCTCACTGGATGCTACACATGCAGACTGTAGAACT
This sequence comes from Penium margaritaceum, assembly GCA_023375785.1. NCBI lineage: Eukaryota > Viridiplantae > Streptophyta > Zygnematophyceae > Desmidiales > Peniaceae > Penium > Penium margaritaceum. The sequence continues at coordinate 21,261 of SZWC01011719.1, forward strand.
CGCGAGTACAGCTCTATCTGCATCTCTGCTGCTGAAGACGATGGAGCTGGTTCTGCTGCATCCTCTTGGGGGTCAACCAAACTCGCAATGTACTGAGATGCTACATCATCGGATGCAGCTGCAGGTGTCGCATCCACACCATAGCTCGTGTCTGTCATACGAGGAGTGAGCGGTCGCATGCCGAGAGAGAAGGAGAAGGAGGAGTCGTCAGAGTCCGTAGAGCATGTGGAAACGTCGTCTGTGCAGGTACTGCCACTCTCGGCGTCGATATGATCGGTAGGGTCACCAACAGGTGGAACCAAGGGGGCAGAACTCTGCTCCTGCTGACGAGGTGACTCCATCTGCATGTATGAATCTGCTCCAGTATCCTCGACTGCCGCCGTAATGGACACAGGTGTGCGGGGCTCTGGCTCGACAATGCCCGTCAAGGCGACCAACAAGCGCAGCTGGCGCTCACGCACTGTCTCGCCGGGAAGGCTGGTCGCTACAACCTGCTCGATGATAGAGAGAGGACCACCATCTGACTCCGTCATGTAAGTCGCAACCCCGTCGTGTGTATGGGAACCCGGAGACTCAGGGAACATGGGTGACTCCTCACGCTGAAGCTGGTTCTCAGGTAGCGCAGATGACACGGTGAAGCCTGCTGAGTCTGCTGCAGCACGTGTCCCAATGACACCTCTCAGAATTGCTTCTCTCAAGAATGCCTCAACCTCCAAAAGACCAACCGGCCGATTCTGCTCATGCACTGCGACTGCTGTGGTACTGGTGTGAATCTCGTGCTCCAACGCCCCCGGAGATCCGTGTGGGGCATCTCGATCCGCGCGGGACTCTTGTACCACTGCCAGGCCGCTACCGGTCGGAGACGCAAGTGGCACCGCCAAGGCACGCGGGACCTGCACTCCTCCTGATGCAACCTGCTGCTGCAGAATGCCCGACTGCTGCAGAATGCCCGACTGCTGCCCCAGCGTAGATGTCGACCTCAATGACATGCACGTCCCAAGCACCCCAACATCCGCCGGACTGGTGTGAGTCTGGTGCACACTCTCCCCCAAAAGTATGGTAGATGCATCTCGATCCGTACGAGACTCCTGTGCCACACCTGGGCCTCCACCGGTCGGAGCCGCTAGTGGCACCATCCAAGGATGCCGTGTCTGCGCTCCTCCTGATGTCACCTGCTGCTGTGGAAGATCTGGATCCAACCTGGACGATGAAAGGAAACTCTCCACCATGAACGCCATGTCGGACTCCACGCCATGTGCTGTCACTGTATCATCTGAGTTTGCTTGAGCTGACGCTCGGGCAGCACGGCCCGGCGCGAGTGCGGATCCTGTTGCTACGGTCACATCAGGCAATGTGCGGTGACCACAATCCCCCTTGACAGGTAGAGCAACGGAGGCCGAGGAGGTGGAGGATGTACCAAAACCGGCGCGAGCACGCTGTGCGGAGCGCTGACGCCGACGTCGCGGAGTCACTCGACTGGAATGACTGCATGAAGACATGTCATCGCGAGATGGCGTCGTGGTCACAGCAGAGTGGAGGATCGAAAGGATGGTGGCAGCCTGTGACTCGCTGGCAGATGGAGCTGAAGGTACACCATCGGATGAGGAAGGAGGAGAGGATGGAGGAGATGTGATCGAAGAGGCCGTCGACAAACGAGTAGCAGAAGCACGCTCATTGACGACGAGGTCACAAAGCCGCTGCACCGTCTGCCGGAGGCCGTGGATCTCAGCGAATATGCTCGCCAGAGGTCCAGCTAGGGGATCTACCAACGCCGACAGATCCGTATGAAGTGGAGGACGCAGGCTCGGACGAGGCTGTAGCCAAGGTGGATGCCAGCCGGGAGGGCGCGTCCAACAGCGACGTCAACCATGACGTCCATCACCACAGTAGTAGCAGGCGAACGCGCAGGGCGCCTGCTCAGATGTCCGCACACTCATCTCGTGCGCTGGACGATGGATAGGTACCAAGGGCACCTACTCCCGGTGGTAAACACCAAGCCACGGGAGAGAATGAGGCCAGTAGGTACTATCACTCCTGGAGGTCAAGGCGTCCGGGTCAGCAAACGTGACCAGACGGGAAGAGCTGCACTACCACAGCACGCCCGGAAACTACAGTCTGACTAACTGCGGCCACTAATGCTGCTGCCACTAATAGAGCGAAGACTGCTCCAAGACGAGAAGGGGTGGCGGCTGCAGGTGTGGCTGCTGCTCCAAGCGGTAGACGACCCAGCCCTCGGAGATGCTAAAACTCGAATCCGCCGTTGATCCTACGGGGTGAAGTGCGTGCAACAATCCACGGGCCCCAGGAAGACGCGGGTCCAGGACGCGTCTCGAAGCGGAGATCGCCGCCGACGACCGTCCGCTGTCGGCTGAGAAGGCGAAAGTGCAAGCTCTCGCGCAGCCGTCGCACTATGTAGTCGTCGACACTCCACCGTCTGATGCTGCTATTGCGGCTATGAGAGCTGTTGCTGCTGCAGCGGTAGTAGTTGGAAGATCATCCCTTTTTTTATTGTTTTTTGGGTTACATAGTAACCTATTATAATCGGTTCGTGGCCAAAAGATGCTCCAAGAAAATCGTGATTGGTGGATCGGTCATTTTTCTGACACATCCACCAATCAGGGTGCAATAATCAGTCGGACTGTATGCCCCCTTACGTCCGCGGACGCCCAGCTTGGGTCGGCCCAAAAGAAAAAAATCACGGACATCGACCTAGATGTCCGGACAAACCCCGGATAGTACGGAATGACAAGTCCGACGCCAGGACAAAAGGGTAAGGACTGTACGTTTAGGCCCTCCAGTCCATTGGCGAGCGGAATTTAATATTTTTTTTCTCTCCATGTCGCTCCTCCTTGGCCTCGCCCTGTCCTGTTTCATGGAACTGGTCGTCATGCTAAACTATTGAGACTCGTGAACCCGGCTTCAAACAGGGTCAAAAGGCAACTGAAAGAAAAGAAATTCAACCACCGTCATACAAGAAGGTAAATAAACTAAATTCTGCCTATGATAACGTCATCTTATTTTTTATAACAAAAGTAAACATTCAAAATCCATCCAAATTTGTCAAAGATCATGTTTTGTTTAGTGATGTTCACAATATACGTGTGAAACTAGCATGTTCACAATATAAGAACAAATTAATCTCATTTAAATTAATTAATCATCAGATAAAACCATATTCCTATAAAAAAATAGAAGAAATGCCTTTTGAGGTTCTTCTTCAATATGTTGGTGAATTGTTATACATAATACTATACTGTCAAGCGCATCCATTCAATCTTTTGCTCTGTTTTTTTTTTTTTTTGCTTTTACATTCACACAAGCTCGAAAAAATCTAGCGTAGCTTGATGTAATTTAGGAAGAGTTCGCCCAAACCATACACAATGGGCGAACAAAAAAAATAGTTTGAACGAATGCGGGTGACAGTTTGGCAGTCCATTTACAACCAGCTTTGGTTTCCATGGATGAAGTAATTTCTCATGGCAAACCTTACATTATGTGGTCCAGATTGCGAGCAATTATTTAGCCTCTTAAGAGATCCCAATATGAATACTTTTGCTCNTTTTTTTTGCTTTTACATCCACACAAGCTGGAAAAAATCTAGCGTAGCTTGATGTAATTTAGGAAGAGTTCGCCCAAACCATACACAATGGGCGAACAAAAAAAATAGTTTGAACGAATGCGGGTGACAGTTTGGCAGTCCATTTACAACCAGCTTTGGTTTCCATGGATGAAGTAATTTCTCATGGCAAACCTTACATTATGTGGTCCAGATTGCGAGCAATTATTTAGCCTCTTAAGAGATCCCAATATGAATACTTTTGCTCGGATACTATGTAACCCTATGCACACTTTGCGTGCAACACCTGCCTCTTGTTTTCCTTGCCCACGACCAACCCCTTTTTTTCTTTTGCCCTCACCCTCCACCCCTTCTTTTTCTAGTTATCCCCTCTGCTCGCCTTAAGCCCTCGCCTTCTTTTTTTGTTTCTTTTTCTCTTTTTTTTTACTCGCTTTCAGGCGTACCCCTTTTCGTATTTTTTGTTCCTCCCCCCCACTTTTCTCGATTTCCCCTAAGGTGGGCGAACGGAGAAAATAAGGAGGGGGGTGTCCAGCTTGTCCGGCCCTCCCTCCCGTGCACGCTCGCTCGCTGAGCGAGCGAGTGAGCGAGTGGGTGTGGGGGGAGGAGGGAGCGGGGGGGGGTTCTGTCCGCTCCTCTGACCCGGCCCCTCCGTCGGTCGGCCGACGGGGCCGACGGGGCTGAGGGGGCCCACAGGGCCGACAGGCCCCCTTCGAAGGGCCCCTCGGAGGGGCTCGGCGAGGCCCTCCGAGGGCCCCCTTGAGAAGGGGAGGAAGGGAGGGGGGGGTGCGAACGGGGCCGACAGGCCCCCTCAGAGGGCCCCCCCCTCAGAAGAGGGCTGCGAGACCCTCCTCGCAGCGGCAGCAGCAGCTGCAGCGGCAGGTGCAGCTGTTGCGGTTGCTGCTGCTACTTCTGCTACTGCTGCTGCTTCTGCTGCTGCTGCTGCTTCTGCTGCTGCTGCTGCTCTGCGCGGCAGGTGCTACTACTGCTTGCTGCTGCCGCCGCGGCTGTTGCTGCTGCTTGCTGATGCCGACGCTGGTGCTTGCTGCTGTCGCCGCTGCTGCTGCTGCTGCACGCTGGTGCTGCTGTCGTCGCTGCTGCACGCTACTCCTGCTGCCACCGTTGCTGCAGTGGCTGCTGCTACTGTTGCATGCTGCTGCTGCTGCTGCTGCTGCTACAGCTGCTTTCGCCGTTGTTGCTGCTGCTGCACGCTACTGCTACTGCTGCCATCGCTGCTCCACGCTGCTGCTGCTGCCGCCGCTCCTATGGCTACTGCTGCTCTTGCTTTTTCTGTTGCCGCCGCAGTCCTAGTGCTGCTATCCACGGCTCACCGCCCCTGTGGCCTCCGCGTGCAGTCGCTTCGTGCTCCCTCACGCTGCTGTCGGCGTGGCGCCACGTGGCGCGTTCTCTTTGCGTTCCGTCCACTGCTGCTACTTCTGCTGCTCACACGCCCCCCTATGCTCTGATACCAAATTGGAAATATTTTAGGGCATGCAGGTTCATGCAATAACGAACATGAGCTCTGTGTGTGAGTGCGATGCAAGACGGCAAGAATTTGGCCCTGTCTGGAACGCTGAGAATAAAAGAACAAGGAGAGTATAAATGAGCCCCTAGCGGGCTTAAGTAGGGGCGCCAGCAGCTAGCCGCACCGGGCCCCGTCACCCCCGCTGAGCCCAAACGAGTCAGCGGGGAGAACACACTGTGTACACCATGAAAACAATAACGGTGGCCTCCTCGAGGCACCGGAACAGCTCTCCGAGTGCCCGGGTCTCGACCACCGAGAAAATAGGAGCAGTGCCAGAAAATCTCAGAATCAACGTCCAGACATCACACACGGCTTTCCGAACATCGGAAGCGCTAGTACAGCCACCGGGTCTCCTCGTCGCACCGGTATAGTCCACCGGGTGCGCGGGTCTCAACCCACCGAGAAAACTCTCATAGCTCCCGACAAGCCCACAGGGCTACTAGAACGCATCGACCGCGTCTCGCCGGCGTTTTCGTAGGTGCTGGAGAAGTCTCGGTGCAGTCCGGAGGCCCGTCGTGTCGTCACGCCCTCCTCTACCACATACCCCGAATGTGGGTATATCGGTAAACTAGCGGTGTCGGTCGTGACGGGTGGAAGCCACACAAACCATCATGCTCGCACGAAGAACATTGTGGTTGAGCATCACTTTGTGCGTGATCCGGTGGAGAGACACGTGATCTCCGTCATATGGGTCAGCACTGACATGCAGAGTGCTGACTTCTTGACAAAGGCACATGCGTGCGGGAAGTTCTGGTGGCCATTCATTCTGTTGGGCTTCGCCCCTTGCCTGAGAGCGGTTGAGTACGGGGTGTGTCTGTGTCTGTCACGACTGTTTTTTGCACTTGTTGTTGCACTCGTTTCACGGCTGCACATGTATGTGAGACGTTTCCTAGAACCTTCCTAACCACTTGCCGCGACACTAGGCGTCAGCGCCAGGTCACCGTGTGACAACAGTCACAAGTTAGAGACAAAACTGCAAGGGTCTGGGTTGGGACACGAACAGAGTGTCAGGAAACTCAAACTGAATATAATTGCAGAGAGAGATGACAAGTGACAGGCACACAGCATAAATACCTGCCGCGGCACACGGCGGGTGACGCACGCGGCAGTGTCAGTTTGTCCAAAAACCGGCTCAAAACCACTGTTTTGGCCGCAACTCTGCGCACAGGCATCCAAACGCAACACCGTCTGAACCTAGAGATGCAAAATCTCGAGCCGGACGCTACGACTGGTCACACACACAAGTCCGGCATCGATCGGTGGACGGACAGTGCAAAACATGCAAATCGGGCTCGAGAGCCAGTCCACCGAGAAAACTCTAGCACCTGTAGAAAAATTGCAGAGCACCCCAGCAAGCACCCGGGACGTCGTGGCAATCGTCTGGCAGCTGCTGGTGGCTGGATCCACCAACCGTCAGTGCTCCGGCGCCAGCTGGGCCCGCATCAGGGATCTGTCATGTCGTAGCTCCTGGATAAGTCCCTGGACGATCCGGTGTCCTGTCGGGTCGTCACGATCTCCAATGCGGCCACCGCTCACCATCAGCTCCGGGTACACCCGTAGCTGCCACGGCTGTGGCTCGTGACGGGTGGAAGCNCCTGGCTGACACATCCGTCAAGGCCACAATGGCTGAGCAAAGACAGGACAGGATGGTTCGGGAAACCAATCACGACAAGCACCGATCAAGCATGCCACAGCACAGGGTCTCCTTGTGACAATGGTGCATCCCACCAAGTGCCTGGGTCTCGACCATGCACAAAGGCAATCACACACACATGTCAAACATCATGCAAGAGAGAGAAGGAAACAAGGTCTTCGCGTGACTCCGGAAAATGTCTCCAGGTATCCGGGTCTCGACCACATCATGCATGGATCACACCTAACACACGGAGGCAATGGGTCTCCACATCACACCAGTGGAGCTCACCAGGTGCGCGGGTCTCGACCAGCATAACCTCAATCACAACATCGTGCCACACTCCAAACCACCTCGCTGTCCTCACAAGAGTGTCAAGCCAAAGCCCACACACCAACACTCCCCCTAGACTGCAGTGGCTGACATTACGAGCAAAGCTGATGGCTGCTCCCAACACAATCCGTGAGGAGGGAGCACGGCTCCCCCATGGCCACATACCCCTGCACAGCAATAGCAAGGGTGACGACGATGCTGGTGGGATGTGCTCGGACAGAACCTCACCCCGGAGCGGCGTCGTCGCTGTCATCGTCATCGCTGTCGTAGTCGTCACTACTGTCGTCATCTGCGGATGTGACTGGTGCAACGCTGAGGGCCTCCTCCAAAACAATCGCCTGCTGTATGGCCTCCAGCTGCGGAGCTGCATATCGCCTCGCGGCCTCCGCAACGTCGAGGCGCGTGTGGAGCGCGACAAGCTCTGAAGCGGCAGCCGACCGGCTGGCTGCATCTACGGCGTGCAGGCGGTCAGTCGTGGAATGAATCTGATGGTGGACCTCCATCATGTGCGCGTCGGCGCGAGTCACTGCCTCCTGCATCCTCGTCTCCTCGTCGCGTAGGAAGCTCTCCACGCCAATAGGCGACTCAGCTGCTGCGTGATCACCAGCTGCTGGCAGGGGGTCGTCACCACTGAGCGCGTCCGCATCCATAGCAGCTGCACCAGAAGGGGGTGGTGCTGCGGAGTCACTGGCTGCTGCTGACACACTCGACACTCGGGTGTCAGGTGGCCAGACGTCGTCATCCGTCAGTGTATCTGCCGCTGCAGCGTCGTCGCTGTCATCGGGAACCCATACATCCTGTAGGAACGCCGAGCGCCTGGTGCACAACCAATCGTCCACCTGCTGCTGTGCGTCCGCCCATCGCCAACGTGCATCCTGTAGGGACCACTCCGCAGCCTCGAGACAGGTGTGCAAATCCTCCATGCACATCTCAGCAACCTGTCGTGCAGAAGCATCTGTAGTGTACCAACGGCTGCAAGCCTCTCGGAGCTCGGCCATGAGACTCTGCACGTGCGCCTCCGCTCGAGCCACCACTGCCTCATGCTCATCGACCGTGGAGCGTAGGCGCTCGGGTACAGGAACTGTAGCTCGGTCGAGCGTAGCTATGTCATCGGCTGGAGCCGCCGTGGTGTCAACGGCACCGGTGAGGGTAGCGAGGTGTCGGATGTCTGCAGCTCGCTCTGCATCCTCCATGTCGTACACGCGGACGTCTGCGCTCATCGAGAGGCTATCGCGTGCTCTAGCCGCGGCTAATGCAAGAACGACAGCGCACTGGGCCTCTATGTCTGCCTCCGACCCTGCGGCCGACCGCTCCACGACGGACGACTGGTCCTCACCGAGGAGGTCTGCCTCGTCCTGGCAGTCAGTCACCTCCTCCTGCTGCCCAGCACTATCTGCCAGAACCACCTGGGCGTCTGCTGTGGGCCAAGCATCGACATCTGTATCACCTGCTCCTCCTGCTGCTGCTCATGGCACCATGGCAGCTGCCTCCACACCAGCTAATGGAGGAGCATGCGCATCGTCGGGCGCAGCTCCGACATCAGCCGTCGTCACGTCATCCGCCAGAACATCAACGATCACCAACTCCATCCTCGACTCTGACTCAGCATCGGACCAATCCTCCTCTGACGAAGAGTCTCCGTCACAGCGAATGTCTCCCCCCGCTGAACTCTCTACTAGCTAAGTCTGCTGTGTGGCGTCATCCGCCTCGATCATCCTGCGCTGTAGAGCAGTCGCATCACCAATGCCGAGCTCCGTCGCGGTCGTCAGCGGCCACACCATCTCCCCCACGACTGGCACCTCGACAGGAGCTGTGGGGACTCGACAGACCAACCCGTGCACAGGAGACGAGGGGATCTCGTCACTTGAGACTCCTCTCAGAACCGCGTCTACTGCCAACGTCCCGTTAGTAGCAGTGACTGCAACTGCTGCTACTATCACGATGTCGATGGCTGCCGACACACCCACTGCCTGGACGTCTGGCGACACTCCACTGGTCACCAATGTAGCGGAACGGACGTCTGCTCCACATGTGCCAGCTGACACCGCTACTGCTACTGCCTCATCCACTGGTACTGCCCCACCTGCCTCTGTGGTCTCTGCTACGTCAACTGTAGTCTCCGAATCCACGTCGGACCACTCGTCGGAGGGCTCGTCCTCACTGAGAGTGCCCTGTCGTGAAGCACCGTCTGGCGCATCCCTCTTGCACTCGCCGGTGGGCGTCGGCGGAATCTCCATCCCCCCCTCGACCGACGCACCGGTAGAAGCTGCGAAGGAGTGCCACACCAACTTTGCAACTGGGGAGGAGGGAGTCAGCTCCGTGGTGACGTCTGCCGCTGCTGCATCTGCTACTGCCTCCTGCACACATCTCGCCAAACTTGCTCTCTGCCGCCTCGCGTGCCGAGTCCGAGAACGACGATGGCGAGCCGAAGAGACTACCCCAGAAGTGGAGGGGTCACTGGTCGGGATGACTCCAACTGCCTCCAGCACAGAGCGTAGGGTGTCAGATGTAGAGCTAAGGTCGGGAGGCGTGGCACCGTCAGGTGATGACACCGACGGAGGTGAGGATGGCGAGAAGGAAGACGAGTGTGTGTGAAGTGGCACGGTGGCAACAGCCCGCTCAGAGATCACATGGTCTATGAGCTGTTGCGCCATGCGCTTCAGACCATGGAGCTCGGCGTACACCACCGCCATAGCTCCACTGAGGGGCGCGACTGTATGAGCTGATGTATCGGAGGCGGATGGTGGAGTAGGGCGGGACCGCAACCAAGGCGGTCGCCACCCAGCAGGGCGCTGGCGACACTGGCGCCAGCCGTGGTGTCGGTCGCAGTAGAAGTAGCAGGCAAAGCCATTGGACGCCTGAGACGTGTGCCACGGCTGGAACTGCCACTGTGGACGCGGCATCTGCCACGTATGCTGAGCCGGTGCCATCCACGGCGCCGGCTGCACTCCCTGCGACGCCAACGTGCTCATCTCTAGAGTGTGGTGTGGGTGAGTGTCTGGGACACTCGCTCCCACTGGCACAAGGCCACAAGGGGAGGTGAGCGATCGAAGCACAATCTCTCAGATGTGCTGCGACGCCGTCACGAGGACGGTCACCACCGCGCTAGTGGTGCGCTGCTGTGCGACTCAAGTGTGCAAACTCAAGTCGCCTTTGGTGCTAATGCTGTACCGTGTGCCGTCGTCAGCCGACGGCTGTGGCCTCAAGCCACCTTCGCTGCTGCTGCTAACGTTGCAAATCTCGCAACGGTTGCTGCTACTGCGGGTTTCGTCGTCAGCCGACGGTGGTGGCCTTAGGCCACATTTAAAAGGTGGAAAATTAAAAATAAATAAAGAAAGAGTAAAGGGAAACCCCCCCTCCCTTTTCTTTTCTCTTTACCCCTTTTTTTTTGTTGTTGGGGCCACCTCCTCGGGTGCCCCCTTTGGGGTTTTCTGGGGTGCCCCCCTCGAGGCCCCCCCCCCCTCTCTCTTCTTTTCTTTTTTTTTTTTCGGTTCGGCTCAACCCTCGCGGCGAGCAAACTGGAGGGGGAGGCTCGCTCCCCCCCCCCTCGCGTGCAGCCGGCCGGAGGCCGGCCGTCGGCCTCCCCTGCCCCTCTCAGCCGGCGGGGGGGCGGCGTCTGGCCGGCACGCGCCGGCTCAAGCGCCGGCGCTTGGCCGGCGCTGTCGCGCCCTCCGGGGGCACGACGGGCCCGACCGACCGGACCCCCCCCCTCTTGGGCGGGGTTCCTCGCGTCGGGTCCCCCTCAGGCCCGACAGCAGCAGCTGCTGCAGCAACTGCTGCTGCGGTTGCTGCAGCAAACTGCTGCTGCTGCTGCTGCAGTTGCTGCCTGCAGCTGCTGTTGCTGTGGCTGCTGCTACGGCTGCTACTGCGGCTGCTGCTACGGCTGCTACTGCGGCTGCTGCTGCGGCTGCTACGAATGCTGCTACAGCAGCTGCTGCAGCTGCTCGCCGCCGCCGCTGCCGCTGCACCTGCTGCACGCCGCTGCTATAGCTGCTGCTGCTGCTACTGCAATGCTGCTGCTGCTGCTGCAATGCTGCTGCTGCTGCAATGCTGCTGCTGCAACTGTTGCTGCTGGCACTGCAGCTCCCGCAATGCTGCTGCTGCTGTCGCCGCACTGCTGCTGTCGCCGCACTGCTGCTGCTGCCCGCGGCTGCTGCTGCCGCTGGTGCTGCTCGCTGCCGCTGCCGCTGCTCGCTGCTGCTTCCGCTACGAGCTGCTACTGCTCGCAACCGCCAATTCGCGCTGGGAGCTGCTACTGCGAGCGAGCTGCTGCTGCGAGCTGCTTACCCTTTTTTTTTTGTCAGAATACCCAGCCAGAAACGACTGCTGCTGCCACCCGGTGCTGCTGCTGCTGCTGCTTGGCTTGGCTACTGAAGCTGGTGACTGCCACAACTCACCGGGTGAGGTGGACGGGACTGCGTGGTGATGTCGCTGCTGAAAACGGCTGCAACGAGTCCCAGGACACGGCGGCGGCGGTGACTCTCACTGCTGCTGCCGGTGCTGCGTCTCTGCGGCGCAGCTCAGCGAGAGAGGTCTCGCTGCTCTGATACCATGAGAAGTTTCCTAGAACCTTCCTAACCACTTGCCGCGACACTAGGCGTCAGCGCCAGGTCAGCGTGTGACAACAGTCACAAGTTAGAGAGAAAACTCCAAGGGTCTGGGTTGGGACACGAACAGAGTGTCAGGAAACTCAAACTGAATATAATTGTAGAGAGAGATGACAACTGACAGGCACACAGCATAAATACCTGCCGCGGCACACGGCGGGTGACGCACGCGACAGTGTCCGTTTGTCCTAAAACCGGCTCAAAACCACTGTTTTGGCCGCAACTCTGCGCACAGGCATCCAAACGCAACACCGTCTGAACCTAGAGATGCAGAATCTCGAGCCGGACGCTACGACTGGTCACACACACAAGTCCGGCATCGATCGGTGGACGGAAAATGCAAAACATGCAAATCGGGCTCGAGAGCCAGTCCACCGAGAAAACTCTAGCACCTACAGAAAAACTGCAGAGCACCCCAGCAAGCACCCGGGACGTCGTGGCAATCGTCTGGCAGCTGCTGGTGGCTGGATCCACCAACCGTCAGTGCTCCGGCGCCAGCTGGGCCCGCATCAGGGATCTGTCATGTCGTAGCTCCTGGATAAGTCCCTGGACGATCCGGTGTCCTGTCGGGTCGTCACGATCTCCAATGCGGCCACCGCTCACCATCAGCTCCGGGTACACCCGTAGCTGCCACGGCTGTGGCTCGTGACAGGTGGAAGCCACACATACCAACAGTATGGACATGCGTACCATCGGGTTTTGGGGGAGTGTTGTCATTTGTGACGTTCCTGTCGACCTGTACAATTTATCGTGACCACTCGGGCGTGTCCATGCTCGTGCAGATCCCTGAAAGGGACCCAGGTGGCATCGGGGCGTCGTCTGGTGGTGAACTACGTGCTCGGAGCTGATCAACGGTCGCCCCAGAGTCTTGGATGCTGTCTCAGACTTTCTGCAGTTTTTCTGTAGCTTGTAGGATTTTATCGGTGGACTGGCCGTGGGCCCGATTTGCATGTCTTTGCATTGTATGTCCACTGTTTGTTGCCGGATGCATGCATGTGACCAGTCGTAGCGTCCGGCTTGAGATTTTGCATATGTAGGTTCAGACGGCGTAGTGTTATGACTTGTCTACGTTGAGTTACGGCCAATACAGTGGTTTTGGGCTGGTTTTAGGACAGACATTTTACTCCCGCGTGCGACACCCGCCGTGCGCCGCGGCAGGTCCTTATTCCATGGAGCTGTCAATTGTTTTTTCTCTTTGCAAATGTTATTTGTAGCATTCTGACACTTTGCCTTGTGTCCCCTAGCCAGACCCTTGCCGTTGTGTGCACGACTTGTGAGTGTCGTCATCGTCTGACCAGGCACTGACGCCTAGTCAGTGACAATATCGCTAGGAAGTTTCCATGCATTATCTCAGCTTTCACACGGCCACTAGAACCTTACTTTGTTGAATGGCCCTGGACATTCCCTTCCACGGACCATGGAAAGAATGTCGTGTTGAAACCATTTTGTTTGAAAAGAAATAATTTTTTCCCTCTATAATAAAAATAGGGTTATAATGGAATTTTTCTACACGAAACACAAAGCATAACATAAGGCCAAAAACACCTTATGAGGATGTATTATTGTGATTTGGTCTTATTTGGTTCCTGAAACCTACTCATATATGCAAATTTTATGATTTATCATGATCAATATCTGGTAAAAACACTCAAAACTATGGTATATGGGGTATATTTTGATGCTGTAATCGCCACCTGGGTTCGCTTTGATGCTGCTGTACACCGCCCAGCTTCATTGGCTACTTCCAGGGGCCCCCGAAAAGGACTTGTGAAGTTCATTGCACGACCTTTGTATTGCGCAACCGGTATTAGCATGCACATGCGCGCGTTAAGTGGGCGAGCACGTGTGACGGTAGACGGTGATCAACGTTGTCCGATCTGAAAGGGGAGATGTGCATCCCGAGATGTGCCTTTCTTCCCAGCAAAATTGTTGCAAATTCGGAATGATGAAAACCTGGAACCGTGAGCAGATGAGATGCGAGAAAAAAACAAAACAATAACCAGGTTCCGTTCTTGACTGTCTGGCATACTCTTGTAGGGACGATTAACAATGTTGTGGAATTCATTACGTCATGGCAAGAAGATATCGTTGTCGGGACACACTTTTCGAGTGTAGGATCTGCATCGTCCTCACAAGTCGACGAGTTTTTCGAGCAGGAATAATCTTCTGAGAGGTTGTGGCTTGAACTATGATGATCAGAACAGGACCTTCGAGGCCCAAGCTGATGGCTTCGCCAGGGCTGCATAATGGCCAGGACTGATTCGTCGCAAGGCGGGTCCGTGGGGCTATCGTGATAGGAGAGCCAAATGCGCCACAGTTTGTGAAACACTATGTGCCTTCAGTGGAGTCAATGGCGATCGCGAGTCCGAGAGATTAACAACGGCGAGCCTCCAAGTTGTCCTCAAGGCCGGCAAAAGGAGAACTTTTTCTTTACACCTGCAAAGAGATCTCCGTCACACTTGCACACAGCGATCACCAACCAGACACGACAACTTGTTCAATTCGCACATCATTCGAAACAGAATTTCGACGTAAGCATGGGGTTTAGGGTTGACCAAACAAACTTCGAGCCACTCAATGATTTCTTTGAAGCAACTGAATATCATAACCGCATTCATCTTACGATCACCTTGCACAAAGTATCACACGAACGAAATAATGTACAGAACGAAGCTTATGTCACATGTACACAAAGTGGGAACTCGAAACACATTAACAATTAACCAGTAGGGCTTTCAAGCGCAAAGATAGCCAATTACATACAAAGCCAAAATTTCAAGAATCAATGATTTTACGTAATTTTATCGATGGCAGAAATAATATATAGTACACATGACACATTGATAAGAATTTCACTAGATACATCTCTACATTTCACCTAAAATTTAAATATTTTAACTTAAATATCCCTAAAAATGTCCTATTCTACCATTGATTATGATTAATACCCATTTTCATTGATACATGTACATATATGCCTACCATTACGTATTAACATATGTGCACATTTTTGAGTAATAACAACTATATATGCATGGAAAAAGATGCAGGCTCACTAATAAATGAATGCTTACATATGAATAATTTCATTTGTTCTTCTTCACTAGATGACCATGCATATGATGTAGATGCAACATGCAAATTCATCTCAGGTACCACAATTGTAGAATTTCAAATAATAATATTGAAATATCAAGGTACTTTATTTGTGAATAAATTAATGTTTAGGGGAGATGTCTTCTTTGAATTTTGGGAGTTATCCATGAAAGGTGAAACAGATCAAATCATAATTTAGAACTTCTATTATAACGCACGGCCGGTGTCACATGGATCGAGTGGAGGTCCCTAGCTTGTGGGCGGTTGGACGAGATGTCTTAAGGGTCAGATACCATCAAAGACTACAGGTTTGGCCTAATCGGCCAAGGATTCTATCAAATCCGGTACGTCGATGTAGCTAGCGTTTTAGTATGCTAAGAGAATTGGTGAAGGATAAACGGGTTACCCTCACCCATCAAGAAAATGTGGTTTGAAGATTTTGGTGTAAGACTTTTGATTGAATGGGACATATACAAAACGAGGGGGATTTGTTGATGATAATGACCCTTTTTCGACCTTCTCCATGTTTGGTTTGGAATCGAGGAAATATTCTTCGAGTAGCTATTAAATTTATGTGAAAGATGATTTATACACTTGTTTAAGTGAATGGTTTAATTTGTTTCTTAAACAAATGTGTGAAAAGACATTATAAAATTAGTACTTCAAAAAGTTTTATTTTTCTAAATATTATTTTCATGTGGCTATTTTGAGATAAGTGAAGGTTAGTTACTCATACATTTCTCAAATGATCTCTCTCTCTCCCTCTCTTTTCATGGATAAATTTGTGAGAGGTCTGTAGTTCAACCCCCATCTTGATGCAAATTACCTCCTTATAGAAGTCACAACAGGATGATGCTTAATCACTTTCTAATTGTTTTGGGAGGCCTATCTTGGGAGCTTCCTCTTCTTGGATTTCATTGTGAGGGAAAAAAGGCCATGATGATGGCCTTTAATACTCTCATGTTGATTTTTTGGGAATATCCTTGGGATAAAGGCATATATCATCTTGTCGACATGTCACCAATAGTGGGGAAAGTAGCTCCATCGTAAAGGAACATAAAAAATAGAAATTTAGCACACTTTTTAAAAGCTAATGAGAGTCGGTGACTGGCGTGTGCCATTATATGTCTTGCTATATGATGCCTAGAGGAAGGATTGACAATGGTTATTATGGGTTTCTGGCAATTGCAATGGTTTTGGTCACTATTTGTCTTAAAAATAATCGAGGCTAATTATTTGCAAAACATCGTCAAGCCCTGCAAGAAAACATAACGGTCGTCATTGAATAACGTTGTTGTTCACTTAGACATTAGATTAGTGTATGCGATAGTGGATTCCAAGGTGATTGAATCGTAATATGTTTTGGGATTGGTTATTGGCACCATCATCATGATTTGAACCCGTCACTTTGAGTCTAGGTGAGCCGCAAACCAAACAGTTAAGTCATTCTTCCGTTTTACTCATACGTTGGAACACCTCCAATATGAATGTGATTTATATATCAGTCAGCCTGTCAAGAGAGTTGTCGTTTTTGTTCTGTCCTGTCCTGTTCGAGACAGTTGAAAGGTTTTCTGTTTAGGACTATTCCGAGAGGATGGTTGGGTGGTGACCACTTTTGCCCACGTGGGACCATCACTTACATGTTTGAATGCTTTTAGCCGTCGATTGCATACAGGCGGAGAATATCTATTGATTCACACTGCCACATGGCAGCATGACTTCGCTCCTCCCAGACCCCGTGTCCTTGAAAGCCTCATGGCTGTGAGGGCATCGAGGGTTTGTCGGCCTTCCGTCTCCGAAGCCCTAGCGTCACCGGCGGATGCCAGCCGCCATCCGGCAGCGAACAAGTTGCCACAGCCGCCTAGTGCCTTCCAGAAACAAACCCAGCAGCTGGAGAGTTTGGTGTCTGATATCGGGGATTACTTTCGCGTGAAATGTACCACTCAACCTTTTTTGTTTCGTTGATTGAGATGGGTTTTCGAAGTATCGTCTGAGACCGGTCGAGCACGAAAGCGCCGACGCCGCCGTCCGCCACGGTTTACTTCATCGTACTGCCGCAGGAGACAACCTGATGCGCCTCGAGTTGCCCAGCGGGGAGTTCTTCGCATGGCGGCGTTCGGGTCTTGGCAGCGATTCTGACAGTAGAACTCGAGCTCTGGTAGGGTTTCACACGAGGCTCTGAACTTCTCCACTGCACCCGAATCCATGTTTCTCTGCATTGATATGTCGATCTAGCGTCTGATAACCTCCACTCCGCGCCCGGTTTTTCCGTGTATCAGCGACAAGCGATCATGTCGGGAGGAGGTTTACCCAGCACCGTACAGCTCGATGGCCACGTCGACGGTGCACGAGGACGCAACCTCCCTGTAGGCGGCGGCCAAGTGTTGACTGGTGGTCTGACCTCGCGTTTGCGTCAGCAGCATCTCTCTCAGCACCCACTGCACAGTCTTCACCAGAGTCAGCATCACCCGCCAGGGCAAGGCCATGGTGGTGTTTCCAAGGCCCATCCGTCTGCCCTTCCCACGGCGGAACCTGCCTCTGTTCGAGGTCTTTCCGGTCCCTCTCCAGCAGCTGTAGCCTCCCGCACACCTCCGGCAGTTCCGATCACATCGGCCACTCGGCCTCGCCGGCTGGACGAGGCCATCATGATGCGCCACAGAGCTGCCTTGAGCCAGAGCCCAGACGAGTCGTCCGGCTACAGCTCACCTTCCGCTTCAGGTTCCGTCGATGTCAGCACGGTGTTTGACGCGGACGGAAGTGACCTCGCGCGGTCCTACCCTGATGCAGACCATTCGCCTTCGCCTCCCGTGCACCGTCTAAGGCGCAGTGACGGCGTTGGCAAGTCGTTTCTTGAGTTTCCGCAGGGCCTGTCTGGCGCCCACGGGCTCAGCAAAGATCCTTTCCCCGTGGACGAAGAGATCTTCTCGCCTCTCGACCCAAAGTCCGCCGACGCAGCTCATCCTTTCGACGCTGAGCTGCAGTCTGTGTCCAGTTACTTGACTTCCGAGTTCGACTGCTTCTTGAGCTTGGCGTCGGAGAGTTTGCAGGATAATCCTTCTTCAGAATCTCCCAGGGGGCAGCTTGTGCCAGGACTGAGCAACCCAGCATTGCCAAGCGTGGCAGAGCAGACCCTGTTGAAAGCTGATATGCCAGATCCCTCTCCGGCTGTGGGACGAGCATCACACCCGGAGAAACTACCAGATGGCGGAAGCCAGCAGGATCAGCGAGCTCAGCAGCCTCCATTTGAGACCAAACAGCAGCAGCAGAAGCTCGAGCCGCGGCAGCAGGAGCTGCAGAAGCTGCAGTTCCATCAGCAGAACCGGCAGCGTGAAGACCAACAGCGACGGTTTCAAGCCCCAAAGTTGCACAGTTCACAGCCAGACAACGGGCAGTTGCTGCAAGACCAGCAGCGGCGGTTGCATTTGGGGCAGCTGAAGCAGCAAGGTCAGTCGCAGCAGCAGGAACCCCAACAGCATCAGCAGCTGCAGGGCCAGCCCCTTCTGCGAGGTCCGGCAGGAGGCGCTCCAGTTTACGGCGGGCAGTCTCAGCCTCAGGCTTTTTCGAAGAAACAACCCTTACGCTCTTGGGCCATCCCGACCTTGCCGCGGCGCTCGCCGCTGCATTGTCCCCCTTCTGCAGATCAGGTGCAGTTTGCGCAGCGACCGCAGCACCCTAATCACCAGGCGCCCCAGCAGCGTGAGTGGCCGCATCAACACCAGCACCAACCTCTCCAGCATTTGCAGAGGATGAACCAGAAAGAAAGCACCGGTGTCACCGAAGAAGCGATTTTGGGTGTCCTTCGCCAAGCTCACTCTCAGTCAGCGTCTGGCCCGGAAGGCCTCGCACTGTCATCGGCCAGCGCTCCCACATCTGGTTTCGAGGCTGCATTGGGTCTTCCCGGTGCTTGGGAGGCGGAAACCTTACAGCAGTTGCTAGGCGTTGATGTCGGCCTTCTGTCAAAGTCAGCAGGTGCCTGTGGCAGTGCGCTGCAGAGCGCAGAGGTTTCGTGCCTCAGCGGAGCTGCATCGCCTGGAACTGCTGTAGGGGGGAGTGTAGCGGCCAAAGAAGCTCAGGAAGGGAGTTGTTGGGGATCCGAGCTGTCCAACGTTTTCCCGCAACCCGTACTGCCCTGTGATGCGCCGAAGAATGGTGAGCATTGTTCGCATGATGACGGTGGGAGCCACCAGTTCCAGGGTTCGCAACCAGTCCCTCAGGCTCCTGCCCCCAGCCTGGAAGCACAGCTTGCTGCTTTGGCGCCAACCCTCCCGGGGCCTGCAGACGAGGGGCAGTTGAGGGGCGCGCTGCCTTGCGGGTGGCCTGATTGTGGGGCCCGGGGCATCGTGGACTCAGCACACTTCGGCGTCTTGTGCAGTGCGCACGACGCCCTATTCTCTGACAAGCGGGTGCGAGGGGGTCTGCTGATGGAGGAGCTCTCTGGCGGGCTGACAGGCGCTGGTGCTGATCCACCTGTTTCGCCGCCCCGTCCGAGTGATGAGGATGGCGATCTGACGGATGGTTTCGTGGGGCCGCATTCTTTTGAATCGATCATGCTGGGAGCAGCTGGTTTGCAGGAGACCTTTGGGGATGATGTGTTCAACATGGACATGCTGGGGGAAGGGACTGCGCTCGACTGGTTCTGCAACAGGGCAATGCTTGCTGGCGGGAGGCTGGGAGGAGGCGGTGAGAAACCCCAGCAGCAGCAGCAGCAGCAGCAGCAGCCGGAGCCGGAGCTGCAGGCGCAGCTTTCTCGGAAGCAGGATGGCCACGAAGCTCCCATGGTGGACTGTGAGAGAGCGCTGAAGAAAAGCCGCACCGACGCCATGGCTCTTGATGGTGGTGGCATAGTGCCCGGGGTGGACGCGTCTGGAGCCAACTGCACCAGCGGCGGCAGCAGCAGCGGAAGCACCAGGAGCAGTCCAGGCCTGCCCACGCCTTCAAAACCTCCTAGGGTCACGCAGTCGTGGATTCGGAAGCTTCCGCCTGCTGCGCAATCAGCGTACGGCGGGGGAAATCACTTAGGTCTGCTCAATGCAGGCACTGGAGCAGGGGCGATCGGTGGGTTTGGTTACTCCACCAGCAGCTCCGCCTGTGCGGCTCCTCCGTCCTTGGGTCCTGCAAGCAGTCAGAGCCTGGGATCTCTGGAGTGTGGCAGTGTGGCAAGTGGTCATTCCTCTGCAATGCTGCACTCTGGGCATCTTGCAGCCTCAGGCTCAGATGGAGAGGGTTCTGTGCACTCAAACCGGCTGATGCTTCCGCATCTAAGCGCTGGAGCAACCCTCTCGCTCCCTCCGTCTATGGCAGTGAAGCCAATGGGACAACAGTCACTGGACCAGGTTATGGCTGGTGGGAGCAATACTGCACCAATGTCTCTCCCAGCTATGGCTCAGTCAGGGACCGGGTCCATGACACCCGCTGCAAACGACTCGAGTGGAGACAGGCCAGCGGGTTTGTCTCAGGCTTCTGCTCCATTGCCCCAGCTGCCAACCCTCATTCCTCCGCTGGTGCTTGTGCCAACCTTCATGAGGCGTGCGGGAGCGTACGGATTGCCGGGTGTGGGGCTTGCGTCACCAAATATGCTGCCAGGCACTTTCTTCCCTGTCAAGCCTGGGCAGTCGCCAGGCGCGCAGCTACAGCCACAGGTGCAGCAGGGAGCACCTTGTGCAGCTGCTGTGGCTGCACCTCCACCAGTGGTGAAGCGGAAGCGGGGGCGGCAAAAGAAACAGCCTCCAAAGAACGGGCCGTGTGGTGCGACTACTAATCTCCGACCGCTCATCCCGAAGATGGGCGCAGGAGCTGGGAGCCCGGGGCTGCCAAAGGGTGGTGGTGGTGGCAGTGGCGGTGCTCCTGGTGGCTCAGGGGCACCATCACGTGTGCCACAGCCGCTGCTGCCTGTGTTTGGGGGAGGGCTCGTGGGACTTCCGTCTGTGATGGTGCCAGTCATGCTGCCCATGGGCATGGAAGGCCGCGTGCACGGCATGTTTGCAGCGGCAGCTGCTACCGCGGCAATGCAGCAGCAGCAACAGCAGATGCAGGCACAGCAGCAGCAGTCACTGAAACAGCAGGAGATTCGTCCACTTGCTGCCCAACTGCCACTCCAGCAGTCGATGCAGGATCAGTCAAAGCTTGTGGAGCAGTTCGGGACTGGGGCGCAAGCCGCAGCACCAGCAGCAACAGCAGCCACTACTTCAAGTTTTGCTGCTCCGCAGATGCGCCAACTGCAGCAGCAGATCCGAAGAGGACAGCTGCCCAAGGCTGAAATGAAGTGTTGAGGGGAACTCTTGTTGCCAGGGTTGTTGCCCCATGCCTCTTGGTGCGGAGAGGGGAGGAGGGATGGTGGATTGGAAGTTTGTTAGGTCATGCTTGTGCTTGGCTGGGGTGCGGCTTGCTGGGAGTTGCTCTGAGTGAGGGGGAGGCTAGGGTGGGGCGGGTAGCTGGTGATGTGGCAGGGTTTTGTGGGTCCAGAGCAAGGCTGGCTAGGGCTTCCATGAGGTGGGGTGTTGTGGCAAGAGAACCTTCATCTATCCCATTTGTTTCACATGTGATTGATTGTCTGTTCCATGCCTAACTTATGACAATGAGATAACAAAGAGAAAACATGAGTAAGTTGGTTTTGTAGCGGGTGCTTCCATGGGATTGATCCAACCGCAGTGTGCATTCTGCACCGATCAGGATCATTCCATCCTGTTCAACCAAAGCAATTAGAGGAGTTCTCTTGGAGTGCATGTACAGTTTCACTGGAAGCTAAGTTTGCGGACCCTATGACATCTGCCAGTTGTACAGGATGTGGACTTTCCTTTCCACATGTCGCACACTACAGACTTAACTGTCACCTCATAGACTGGTGCCCTTCCCTCCAAGAGCCAAGAATGGGCAGGCATTGGATTGAAATGAACATTCACTTGTTCTTGGTGGTAGTCCGAAGTGGTGAAGAATAATGGCAGTACTCTGGACATTGTCCAGAGTACTGCCATTCTCCTTCCACACTGTAGTCGTATCCTCTATTATCTGCACCTGGAGTTACTAACACACATTGCTTGCGACTATATGTGAGAGTACGTCAGTGAGGATACACCGCCACCAGGGGGTCGAGCCCGACCTCTCGAAAATAACCGAGGGCGGGTTCTCACCAATGCACGGCCAAAGACCGACAAGGTGGCTCCTTAAGGATCAGTGTAGGTAGCGACGAGAGTCCTCCTTACACCCTCGAACACACAAAGCTAGGAGGACACGGCATCCATGGCTAGGGTGGGGGTGAGAGGTGGAGAAACACTCAGCCGCAAGACACTTTTAGAACGAGTGTAATGAGAGTAACGAGCTAGCGAGCTCTTAGCCGCGGTTAACCGGGCCACCCACTCGAGGGGCTCGATGTGGGGCCCGGCCGCCACCCCGGGGTCGAACCTGACCGGTCGGCTGAAAAGCCGCCGCGATTTCTCACACCTCAGAGCGACTGAGCGTGTGGCCCCGTAGGATCAGCAACCCGGGCAAGAACTAACAATTAGCACAACATGTGTTGGTTGTTTGCGCTCATCGTGCTCTGTTGTGTCCTCCCGGCTTGTGTACATCGGCGTGCAGATGACTGACGGCGAGACTCGACGCCGGTGGAGTGTCGTCCGGTGGAGCCGACGCACGCTGAGGTCGTCTCGCGGTTCGCTGGAGCCTTCTCTCTCTGGCGACGTGTTCAGCTCCATCGGCAGGCCTCCCCGGCGGTCGCTGCCGGCAGTCACTGCCGCTGCAGTCGCTGTCTGCATGCGTCCAGCACGTACTGTCGTGTCTGCGTCGTCGTGCACTGCATAGGGTCCCAGTTGCGTGCTGCATGACCCTGTTTGGCGGTATAAACCGTCGTTGGCACTATCTGGGTTTAGGCTGCCATAACTCCTCGCTACTATTTTTCTAGTAGATTCTGACCGCACGACTGCGTTCGCAGCGTCGGTATTATGGTATGGTCCAGTTTTCAGGCAAAACGGACGACGCCCGGGTTTTGGGCTGTTGGCTGCCTGGCAGGCCTCACCGAGAAAACCTGCCAGCCTGAACTGAGCTATTTTCTGATTGGCTGATGGACTGAGTAACAAGCTCTACAGAGCTGGGGGGGGGGCTAGATCTTGGAGGGGTCCCCCAGTGCTGTTCATTCTTCATTCTTAATCAGTCATTGTCAGTTTTCAGCTGCTTTCTGGCGCTAACTCTGGCGCGCGCGTTTCTGAGTAACAAAACCCAGAGCTTCCAGACTTAGACTCTAGAGCAGCGGACTGAGGGGGCAGCTGAGTGAAGCAACGAGCGTGGAAGCCCGCACGCTGCATCAACAACGCTGCTGCCCCAACATGCTGCATAGTTTCCAGCTTGGTATCAGAGCCAGAGCGTAGCAGCAGCAGCAGAAGACCGACGAACAGGTGCCAGACAACGCCGGCGGACCTTCCATACGCGCCAGTGCAGGGGAAATGCTGCCGGATTTTTTCCGACAGCATTGACCCTCCTGGTGGCGGCGTCAGAAATTTTCCCACGGCCACTGGGCCAGGGGAAATGCTGCCGAAATTTTTTCGGCAGCACTGACCCCCACGCGTGACGCGAGGAGGTGAGCGGCAGGCGACGTCTGACGTCTGTGGGCGACGACGCACGCGGCAACGTCACCCAGGTGTAGTGACTGGCACCACCTGCAGCAGCAGGCAGCAGCAGCAGCTCGCAGCAGCAGTAGCAGCAGCTCGCAGCAGTAGCAGCAGCAGCTCGCAGCAGCAGCAGCAGCAGCAGCCCGCAGCAGCAGCAGCCCGCAGCAGCAGCAGCTCGCAGCAGCAGCAGCTCGCAACAGCAGCAGCCCGCAGCAGCAGCAGCTCGCAGCAGCAGCAGCCCGCAGCAGCAGCAGCTCGCAGCAGCAGCAGCTCGCAGCAGCAGCAGCAGCAGCCCGCAGCAGCAGCAGCTTGCAGCAGCAGCAGCAGCGGGCAGCAGCAGCAGCGGCGTGCAGCAGCAGCAGGCAGCAGCAGCAGCAAGCAGCAGCTGCCAGCCGCGGCTGCTGCTGCCCGCTGCTCGCAGCGAGCGAGCAGCGAGCAGCAGCCCGCTGCTGCCAGCGAGCAGCAGCTCGCTGCTGCACAGCGAGCAGCAGCCCGCTGCTCGCAGCAGACAGCGGGCTGCTGCCTGCTGTGTCACGAGCCAAAGAAGAAAACAAAAAAAAACGAAAAACGAAGGAAAAAAAAAAGGGACTACGAAGCCCCTCTGCTGCAGCTGCAGCGAGCAGCTGCTGCAACACGCAGTAGCTGCAGCAGCAGCACCCAGCTGCAGCAGCGAGCTGCAGCAGCTCGCTGCTGCAGCAGCAGCAGCCACAGCAGCTGCTGCAGCTCGCAGCAGCAGCAGCAGCAGCAACAGCAGCAGCAGCAACAGCAGCAGCAGCAGCAGCAGCAGCAACAGCAGCAGCATCTGCAGCAGCAGCAATAGCAGAAGCAGCAGCAGCAGCAGCACCTGCAGCAGCAGCAGCAGCAACAGCAGCAGCAGCAGCAGCAACATCAGCTGCAACTACAGCAGCAGCAGCAGCAGCAACAGCAGCTGCAGCAGCAGCAGCATCAGCATCAACAACATCAGCGGCGGCCCCAACATTCACCGCTGCTGACGTCACTGCTGACGTCAGCACCCCTCTGCTGACGTCACTGCTGACGTCACTGCTAACATCAACAAAAAAAAAAAAACAGAAACAAAACAAAGGGACACCAAGGCATGGTGGATAGTCCAGGCAAGGGGGGGTCCTCCTCTGATGGGGGGACCCCCGCCCCCCCTTTCTTGCAACGGTTGCTGCAGCATCAGCAGCAGCAGCAACACCCGCCGTAGGACCAGCAGCAGCCGCCACCGCCGCTGCCGCAGCAGCCGCTACTGCTGCAGCAGCAGCCACCGCCTATACAGCTGGCGCCGCCGCCACTGCAGCAGCCGCCGCCGCCTCTGCA